>JAQGAS010000146.1:0-91807 GCA_034686365.1 Pachymerium ferrugineum | reverse complement strand
CTTAATGCGTATATGTATAAATCATCTTCCGTTTTATGAAAGGTTAAGCTGAGTATTCCAGCTCCCTGTTCACCGCGGATGGACAACGGAACGAGACCGGTCCAAAGTCGTTGCGGAATACTTAAACCACACGTACCTCTGATTTCTTCAAGTTTTGGGTTCAGCTGAGAGTCCTTTCGCGGTAGACTGACGATCAACATACGGTCCACATGACTTGCAATAGCGAATACAGCGTCGCCATCTTTACTTAACCAACTTGTTGACGTGTGGGGTAGAATGGTTTCGGATTTTAGGGGTTCGAATAGAAATTGTGAAGCGTTTTCGTTAACGGTTGTTTCCGATGCTTCTGAGAAAACACTGGGCCACGTATCGGCAATTTCTTGAACTGCATTTGGATGTGTGAAAGTGATACGATGGACGGATGAAACTGTTGCAACAAATAGGATAACTTGTGCACTTGTTTCATGGATGGTGATACAGTCCAATATTTGCTTATCTTTAAACCGGAAGCGGATTTGATTGTCGTGTAATGGGTAGTCCAGAGATTGTTCTGTCAATTCCAACACATCGTGAATAATTTTCCAATATATAAAACGGTGTCGCGTGATACTGTTTGCTCCGTCATTCTGGTATGCGTACCCTCCAACTAGCTCGGGCAATCTGCTATCATGTAAGGTATTTTGTGTGTCCACGAGGATGTCGATTTCTTTCCAACGGTTGGTTATGTGATTTGAAGTTACCTCTCTACGGTTAAAAATTTGAAATTTAATGTCAGATATTTTCACGTTTAGAAACACGTACCTGTAGTTTAAATGCCGTTTAGCCATTACGAAAAGTTAACCATAAAGGGTTATTAACGAGTGCAGTCGCAACACAGAATACTATTCTAGTAGTATTCTGTGATCGCAATGTTCGAAACGTGAGCAGCGAATGCGCGTGGCGTTTTAAGAAGGTACTGCCCTCTCGTGTCGCCCAGAACAAATAATTAATAAAAGTTTTTTTTGTAATTGTAACATACTGACTACTGCAAAATTTTTTTGCTGAGATCACATTTTATTAATAGACTTAATATTAACTGATGAAAATTTTAATTTTATAAATTTTGACTTCTGCTCCTACTAATTCATTTACATAAAAAAATACTTTTATTAATGCAAACGCATTACATAAATCCCCAGCAAGTTTTCTGAATCTTTAATTAGAGAAGAAATTTTTTAGAAAAATAAATTTCAGGCCATTTTTAACGTTTGACTCACTTTTATGTTCCAGACTGCGTATTGATTCATGTTTACATATATAAAAACTTGACAACAATGATTTGATACAAGTGATTTCGGTATTCCTCTCTCTTGATTTGCTTTTGACATTTCTTCGTTGTTTTTCAAAAAGATGAACTAAATTTTTCATAATTTATGAGGTTAGGACAGAAAATGATGCAAATATGCAGAAACATACAAAAATGTTAAATTGGTATTTCACCACAAATGAGAAGAATAAACTTTTTTAATATCCAGAAAAAACATTAAAATTTTTATCTACAAACCATTCCTGATTAATATTAACATACCAATTAGTAATAAAAACAATAAATATTTAGTTTAATAAACAACCACTTTTTAACTACATGAAAAAAAAATTTTCATAACATCAACGTGTAACTATAAAAAATGTCATTACTTAGCATCATGTGAATTATAATTACGGTTAGAGAATATCATTACTTTATACCAATAGTAAAACAATTTTTTTCCCAAAGTAATCACAGTTTTTCTTAATGTGTAAACAAAATCAAAACTTTGTCCACATCATTTCAAATGCACCAATGCAAATGCCATTGGAATAGCATTTTCATGGCTTCATTCTTTTGATGTTTCATTCTGTTACTATGCCAACTAACCAGGTTTATCACCCCGTGAGGAAACTTCACGGGTGACGATAAAATGACACACCTAGTAACAAACCCAGGCTCAAGAGTGAAAATAGTAGTGATATGCCCGAGGGTATGGCACGCAACGAAGAAGAACACTCGGTTGAAGTGTACGAATTCATATTGCATTGGCCCTAAAGAACATTAAATAAAAAAGAAAAAAAAAAAGAATTTTAAAAAACATGCAACTCGAGCGTGTACATTATGTTATTTACTCTGACTAATGGATCCCCAGTTCGTCTTAGGTATTTCTCTATAAATTTGGCTGTTTCCTCGTTGCAAATCTCGCGTGCGGTAGTCACAGAACACTGCATGAACCGTGTATAAGCACTACAAAACAACTTAAACTTAAAAACATTTTATAATTACAGCTTATCAGATGTTAAAAATAAAAAATGCGTTTGATAGGTTAATTGGTTAATGATTAGTCTCTTCCGTAAGTAATAATCATTAAAGGTAAATTATCTACTAAACTAGATATTACCAGCAATACTTCCTCAATGGCACCTGTTGACTTGGCAGTGTGGACATGTTGATCATTTGATAGTAACTCTCATTGCAGTGATCTTCATCATAAATCCGCCGGAAACATTCAGCATGATGGAGATATTCTGAAAAAAATATAATTAGTATCGAATAGCAAGCAAAGGTTTTAGTTCCATCCTTCATTCTTTTTACCGGTTTTATACGGGCCTTCTTCGCAAAGATCTCGGATCAGTTCCAAAGATTTGTCGATCAGATCCCCGAGGGCCTTTTTCTGTTCGGCCGAGAAACACGACCGGATGAAGTCGTCCACACACTTGAGATCTCGACTTAGCACGTGACAAATCTCGTCCAATTCTTCTTTGTAACGAGCCAACATCGGTTTCTTGTATGAAGTGACCACCAACAAGGACTGCATGCATTCTTGCGTCATGTCCATTGCACATTTGTTGCAGTGCACAACAACTAGAATGAAGTTAAAATTAATCGATTTCTCATTTGATCTACTTTTTTCATTTTATTCAAAGAATTTTTTTGCTGTTTTCACTACTAATGGTGTACAAGTTAGTTGAAGTTTGTGTGCTAATCAATCAGAGCTGCCAACATAGAGAAAGGTGTCTATTTGAATTTCAAACGAGGCGTGCCAATTTGAATAACATCTTTACCCCGTGTGTTTACATATTTTTTAAAACTTTCATATTTAGAAAAAAAAAATATTTATTTTATACATAAATTTCCTAATTAAAAGATGTTATAATATCGTCATTTAAAGCTTAATCTTTAGTTGGCAATTTGTAATTACAATTTTATAATTCTATTGAATGAATTCTTTAAATAATTTTTACACACGTTCAACTTTAAATTGAAATTTTTGTCAAGCATTTAAGAAAGTTTAATTAAAATTGCTGAATATAAACCTGATTTACAACCAACAAATCAAGTGAAATGTTTTTAATGATTTTTTAAATAGAAATATCTTTGTCAACATTGCTACCACAAAACTGTAATTTCAAAACAAATTTTGTCTCAATTCTTTTATTTTTCATTTCGATCTTGAAGAAAACGTCATTTAAGTATTGATTTGAAATATAATATTCCTTCATCTCTAACAGATTGACCAAAACTCTTAAATTTCCTGCATTATGCAATTCAATTGAAACGCACCAGTCCAATTCATCATTTTGTTTTATACGATTTTTATTTAATCACTTGTGGGTAAACGTGCATTCATTCGCTTCTCTTTTGTCTGACAATATCTGCGAACAATTTCAACTATGTCAACAACGGGTTTAATTAAATAAACTACATAATTAATTCCTTACGTAACACATGCAGGGGTACGACTGCGATAGCAGTACCACACATCGTGCAATCAACACCACTCTCCGACATCATCATCCTTCAGGGCCGCCTAGTGTCAATCTTACACAACAAGAGAGCATTCGCCTCGGTATCAAATCTTTGATGACATTCGTGACACTCTTTTTTTATATACACATTTTACGACTGAACCCGAAGAAACCGACAACAAGTCTGCTCAACCATTTGACCTCTATCATACTCTTTCCGAATGAGATCATGACACAACACACTGGCGGATTTGCCCTAATCGAAAGACAAACTAAAGACAAATCGAACGTACTTCCTTTTTCCACGACCAGACGGCGCCCTCATTTTACAAATAAAAAAAGAATAAAGAAAAAAAATCCGTGCATACTTTAGTAGATCAACTTGTTTTGTTGTCAAAGATTTTTTTTCTAAGACTAAAAAAAAATTATCTTGAAATTTGAAAAACAAAATATCCACTGAAATGTTTTTCTATAGGTTTAAGAGTTATACCCGAATCGTGATTGAAAATTTATTTATTTTACCTTGTGCCTCCAAGTGAAATGCAGATCTTTTTTTACTGTACATCGAAAAAAGTTTATTAAAAGCCTAACTTTGTCTTTTGGATATAAACCGAAGACAAGAAAAAGATATTGCGTAAAACCGTTCTGCAACGCCATTTTCTTTTTTTGCACAAACTCTATGATGGGAAAAAAATCTTTTTCTACTAGGAGAGGTCATTAAATTGAAGTTTAACGTAAAATCACACCGTTTGCTTAAGTCGTTTGACTGAAAAAGTCATCTAATCTCATTCTTATAATCTCGGCAATATTTTTCTCTTTCTTATTTTTTCCTCTTAAACACATAACTTACAACGAATTTGTCACACTTTCACGTATTAACTTCCTTATCATTTGCTTACTCGGCTCGTGATAAAAAAATACGGTATTGAGGAAAGAAGTGAGGGGGCGGAATATTCCGATAAGAAAAAGTAGCGACTTCCTGTCTGAGTCAATCTTCTTCCTTATTTATGCTCAGGCTTTATAGTTGCGCCTATTGCCCTCCTGTGTTGTGTTTATTAATTAATTACACTTAAAGTAGGGCATTATGCATTATTCAGATATACTGAGATCCCCAACATGAAGCTAAGGTAATTCCAGTAACATAATTTGAATTCTTAGTACTTGGGAGTGGGTTAAGTAAGGAAAAAATATGAGAAAGAAGTAGTACAAGTTTTTTTTTTTAAAGGTTTGTTTAATGAATTTTTGATGAGTTAAAACTAATAAAACACTTTTTTTCGTTTTCAGAGAGAAAATCCAGAAGTTTATTTTAAGTAAACTAAAGTTTCTTGTTTAATTTGGCAGTAAGAAATTAGAGATGTTTGGAAATTGCAGTTTCAGAAACAGCATGGACATTTATTTGTTGAAAACCAGTTGAAGCGTAGTTCATAGGAAGGCCCCACACAACATCTAAGTGCGGGCGGAGTCGTTCGACATAGATATAAATAATAAAGTAAAGAGAAAGGATCTGCAATCTCTACTGTTCAACCTCCTCCACCTGCAACTTCACTCACATCTGGGCACTTTCACAGCCCAGAGGCGCTACCCTAGCGACATGAAGGCGAATCAAAACAAATGGTGAGAGACAAGAGAGGGCGCGTCAACGCCCACTTGAACAAGGAGGAAGTGTAGAAAGCAAAAAAGTTGGCCGAAAATCCCACTTGCCTCAGAAATATTCATCTTCCATCATTTTATCGCCCGCCTGTGAACACCGACTATAAATAATCACTAAGAAAAGAACGCGCAGGCGCAGTTCAAATGAAGATTTATGAAGCTGCGAACTGATAATAGGAACAAGAGGAGAATTGCAAATATAATCAAGTTAGACCCTATCACAGACACATTCGTGTCGTCACAAAACATGATCGATTGACTCATTTACTCGCCCAGGTGACAGTTTGGACATTCGTTCATTCACTGCCTTTTAAACCTGGAAACGTCATTTATGAATAGTCCCCAAGCCGCCCGTTAATGGAGAGCATCCATCGTCAACTTGTGAATGGCCGTTGCGATTGGCCAATAAATCAAGGCGTTGTCTACGGGGTTCTCGAAATGAAAAGACAAAGGAAATAAGAAAAAAAAAAAATTAAAAGGAATTTTCTTTTAAAAGTCACGAGAAGAAAAGACTCACAAATGGAGAACGATGGCGGATTAACATGTCGCATTTGTCCTGATTACAACAAACAAGGCGCTGATCAAATAAATAAAGTGTATTAAATTACTCAACAATTTTATCCCTTGATTTAAAACTTTTCTTTTCATTTTATAGATTATTAAAAGTGAACTCTTTACTACTTTTTATTTTAAATCCTTTAAAAAAAAAAAAAAATCCATGGCCTGAATTTTAGTAGCGAAAAGTAAGAATTGCCAAGTGTCTTATGCAAAAAAAGTGGTTAGAAAAAGATGAGGAGATCAATACTTCAACACCTGCAGTTGGGATTTTTTTTTTTTTAAAACTAAAAAGCAAAAAAAGCGAAATAAAAGTAAATTATTTGGGCTGTCACTTGGCCTTCAACTTAGACTTTAGTGAATTAAATATGTATAGAGTTCCATTTTAATTGAATTCATAAATAGTTTTAATGCAGAGTAAAAAGAGTTAAAAATTGATGACCAAATAAAAGGAACGTCTGTGTCTATCTATCGACAGTTTGACGTAACAATTTATTTATACGACTCATAAAAATCCGTCTTTGTTTTTCAACCTATCACCTCTTATCTGTAATATCCTATCGAAATATTTACTCACAATTTGCTACAAAGCCCAACTTTTCATTGATTTTTCTAGCCATAAGTCATCAGCAAAAGTATGACCACAACTTGGTGGGATGTGGTTGCTATGGCGACCTCTTCCGCCACCACAAGGGTCTCCGCAAAGAAGGCTCCCCTCGCTTATTTCCAGTAAATGTGCTTCTTTTCCTCGACCGGGCACAAACCCCCATCCTAAGAAGAAAATTGGTCGTCTTTTAACCGGAAGACTCATCAGTGCCCCTTCCTGGCCCCAGCAAATCCACTTTAACATGGAGTAACGCAGCATGGACGCTGCGTGCGCGCACTCGGATTAAATCATAAATGGAGCCATTTCCATCATGAAAATTTACTGAACATGATGGTTTGAGAAGTAGTTGGAAGTCAAGTGGCAATATCTTTTCCGAGAAAAGGATTTAAGGGATTTTTTCATAACTGCCACCGATTATCATATGCCATTTTGTGTACAAATTAATCAATCATTTGTCTCAACCATATTCGCTTCAACTATATATAAAATAAACGTGTGTGCTCCATTATTATCGATATTTAGGAAAAATGTTTTCCACTTTATGGTGCTTGAAACAGCTACGCCATGCCCTAAGTATGCGAGATTAGTGGCACACCTGGTGGTACACATGCTGAAAAAGCAATTACAGCGCCCCAACGTCACATTTAAAATTCTAAATAAAATATTTGGAGTGAATACTTCTTGAAATAATAATAATAATTGATGTAATTGAATTTGTATGAAAGGAAGATTAGAAAATCAGTGAATATTAATCGATTCGGTCTGCGCTCCCTTGAGGGCGTCGTATACTCAGATAAAAAGACTAGGTAATAAGATTGTGGCAAGTTCGCATATAATTAAATATTATAGTATAATAAGATTAATTAGAACAATTAATAATTTAGTCAAAGCCAAGAGTTTAAGATTTAATCATTTATAACATAATTTAAACATTACCATTCAACAATTTATTTATAAGTCGCGAATATTTTGATGGGGGAATTTGATTTTACAAGACAAACAGATTAAAATATGACATCGAAAATTTTCTCTCAAAAATTTCAAACATTTAAGAGGATTTTAGAGATTTGTCCTGGATTTGTTAACTTAAGGTTAAAGATGCTTCATTCAAGCTGTATGTTATGGGTGGTTAGAAAAACAGATTTGCGTTGTATAAATAATTGTGTAATAGGAGGCAATCCAATTTGCCTAAGGAGAGTTATCATTTCTAGAGAATTTGTGTTTTTTCAATCGAACCATTTTAGTTTGGATTACATTTTCAATTGAATTTGATTTCATTCTCTGGGGAGAAATAAAATTCAATAACATTCAAATCATGTGAAGTTTGCTTCTGCTGTTATTATTGTTGCGTGAATCCATCTTGTAGGGCTATTTCGATTTATTAAACCGAAATCGTTTGTTATTAAAAGCTTCCTAATGGTAGAATAAATCAAAATGAGACGGGCTTTTCTTCTCATGATGAATGGATCATTCTTTTATTAATTGATAAATGAAAAGAGAGGTGGAGTTCTTTTCATATGAAAAAGAATGAAAAAACTTTTTCAAATTGTGAGCATCAAATTTTTATAATAAAAAAAAATATTTTTAAGATGGTGTTATTTTAGTATGGGAAATTTCTTATATTAATTAAGGTAATTCTGAGATTAGGTCGAGTGATTTTACACGAGGCGGGCAAATTTGCTGCCAATTAAATCCCACGACGACCCCGCCCCACCTTTTACCTTAGGGGTATATAAGAAAAAATAAAAAAAAAAAATGTAGAGGAAAAATTAAATCAATATCCTGCACTGCTGACCCGACGGGACACATTTGTAATTGAATTACGATGATAAACTGAATCAACGACACCTCCTAATTAATTGGGCAAACAACTCGCTCTAAGAAGTACAACGTGGCTGCCATTTTATCTTGTAATCTGCTTAAACTTTCTTAGAAAAGTACCGAAAGAAACATAATTAAAAAATTAACAATAATCTCAATCTTTCATTGTATTTAAGTTTTTAAATTTGTGTCAAAAATTGTATTAAAATTAAAGGTAAAAAGATCTAATTTCTATTTAAGTGCTTATCGCGTGAAATTTTAATTAACATTTGTGCCAACATAATCAACTCTATACTCTACACTTTTTATTGCTTGGAAATCCAAACCGGTAATTCGGTTTGTGACGCGTTTTCAATGATGCTGAAACCTCTTGGCGGGATTTCATACAAACGGAGAATTCAATAAAAAGCCATTTTGAATGTTCTAAATTTTTTAAATATTTTAAAAATACAAAAGTTAATTAATTATCTACGTTCAAAGTTCAAAAACTGCCCCTATTTTAGTTAAATCATGTTTACACGGACCCTACAAAAATTTCATGCATGGTTCATTGCGGGGTGTAATGCAGGGAAGCATCAATAGCGGTGCTTTTAAAACATGCCGCCCACTTCTATTATTCACAGCAATTTCATCAAATTTCCCCCCCTCCAACTACGCAATAACAAAATAAGATATCGCTTACACAGCAAATGTTCGCTACACTATCGCAACCAGACCGACATGTGATTACACACCAAGTCCAATTGGATAAATGTTTGCCCCTAAATCATCAAACCGTTGTATGGACCAAAGAACAAATTACGATAACACAATATAGTTTTAACTGAGAAACAAATGTTTTTTTTTCTTTTCTTAATTTAATTAACTTAGAAATTAAATACACTTGTATTTCCTGTAGAATGCAATCAGAGCTTGAAGAGATGAACTGTGTGATATATATGTGACTCCCCGAAGTTGTAAAGGGAGCGAATGCAACACGAGTGGAATCTCGTTCTGATTTTTATCTCCCGATCAACATGGATGATAAATAAAAAAAGACAGAAAAGTCTCATTAATCGTTGGGGAAGTTTGATTGGTTCACTTAGTTGGAGCGCATCGAAATGGAAAAATAAAGTTTATAGAAGTGAGTAGAGTGGAAAAAAATGAAAAGGAAGTTGGAGAAAAGAAGAAAAACGATGTGATGAGATAAGGCGCGCGACACTAAATGATGGAGCAATGAATTCATTAAAGGACGAGTGACAGCAAGGAAAATCCACTAGGACTCATCAACAAGATAAGTCGAAACAGTCAAGTCTCAAACCATGTTCAACGCGTCTCTAAAGTTTTATCATTTTCTTCAGAGAGAAGAAAATCAAGTAGACTCTTTCACTAAAACAGTGCCATTGAATTTAAACGAGGATAGAATCTAGCGTTACTGTCGCACAAAGATTAGGTCATAAATTTTATTGTAGGGATTAACTTGGAATTTATTTTATGGTTATCTAATAAGTCATGCCAATGATCCATTAAATGGCTGGTATAAGTAACAGATGGCGTTGTATAACACATTTGCAGCAAAGATAATTGATGGAAACTATGCCGGGTTAGTTAAATGAACTATTACGAATGGGAATAGTTGTACCGTAAATCTGTTGTTAAACTGTCGAATTTGACAGTTTCGAAAAATAAATTAATATCATATTGATATTTGAAAATCATTAAACTAACTTTAAATTAACCAAAAAATGATGAAACTTTCTTAGATTTGTCTGCAATGCGAAATGAGATTTAGTCTTTGGCAAACTTGGAGTTTGTTAAAAGGCCAACTAAACAGGAAGAAGGATTGCGCCAAAACAAGTAAAGTTTGAACGACATTCAATGGGCACGTCGTATGAAAACAATTGAGTAAACAAACGAAGCAAATTGTTTACATTTTCATGTATTTTTATTTATAATGAGCGGAAATGGGTTTAAACTGAAAAAAAAAATAAAATGTTTTTTTTTTTAAATTCGGTATTATTTTTCTGGATTCTAGAATTGGATCGATGAACTGTAGCAACAAACCATCTCGAGTTTGGAGCCAACTTATATTGAATCGATCAACTTATAGAGGCCTAGTTTTGAACGCTTAAAAACGACATCAATTCACGCACGAGGGCGCTTCTCAGTTAAGAATAAAGACGGACTTTCTACTTTTGTTTCTTTCTTTTTCTAGAGAAATAAATTGAATAGGAAAAAAGTTTTGCGCTGAGACGATTCTCATTCCATTTCTCGCAATTCTCACTGACGATTTCACCGGAAATCAACGTTAGAAGCCAGAATGAAGAGTCCTCCACTTCCAAACTAGATAAAAACTCATCTATTAAGTGAGAGAATTCAACAGCAAAAAAAGAATTTGTTCTCGCAAAGCCCCGGCCCAAAACAGAGGGAGAAGCCCTTTCATATCAAAATGTCCTCTTTTTCCTCTTGAGTAAACAAGAAGAGGAAAATTCGTTTCCATGGTGAACACGTTTAGGTCTCAATTTGGTCACCAACAGGGGAGAATTACAAGAAAACACAAAACTCATTTCCTTCTTTTAGTGTCAAGACCAGCAACTCATTTAAATTTATTCCTTCTCTTTTTATTTATTAAAAATATAAATAAAAAAACAATGACAAACTGGTTGCACTAATGAAAAAGATTAATGGCGGATTAAGTTGAGAGATGAAAAAAAAATTGAGGTGCAAATAAACCACTTTACACAAACGTGAAATATCCCACCACAATTGGACAAAAGAAGAAACGCACATATAAAACCATCTAATCCCGCTGGCTCCTCCTTACACTAATAGCAGCTCCTTTTCATTCCTTTACTTCTTACACCGCTTCAACCCAACACGTTGAAATGTATCTAATATTTATTCAGATGCAAATGCAGAATCGTTCAATATTTTTTGTTTGAAATGGAAAGGGAAAGGCCATTTTTTCACTTGAAATGTTTAAATATTTTTATAACTTCTCTTTATAGTTATAAATTTGTGTAAATGTTATTATTATTTTTTTCACTTTCTTTCCCAACAGCCCTGAACTTTTCTACGTTCACTTTCTTATCAGTCCCTAAAGAAAAGACACTACGGCATGCAAACGGAAAAAAGCAATTAAATTCAAGATATTTTTTTGATTTATATTTTTTTATTCTTTCTTTGTAGATTTCTTTTAACTCTCATGACAAGCGTTGAAATGTGAGTAAACTGTTTTTATGATTTGACGGTGGAAATATTTTGAATTAATGAAATTCCATCAAAAAGTTAACAAAAGAATTAATTTTCTTGTTTTGCCAAGACTCGCAACACAAAAAGTCGTCGACTAACAAAAAGAAAACAAGATTAGGCTACAAATGATTAAAAGCTTGAATGCTTTTGGCATTCTTAATCAGCTTAAATCCAAACTTTTGATTGTCAAGCTTTAAATAACATATTTAATTTATTCTAACAGTTGTTCAACCTGCAACCGAGTGAAACACATAAAAGCTGAAAACACTATTGCGACCTATGGCGCATCAAACGATCGCTACTTACGACTTCCGCTTTCACGAGTCTTAGCAGCGGAATTTGTCATTAAGTAACCAATTTACCTTTTCCTAGAAGGTGTTGATGAAAAACAGAACCTCATTTCTTGATATTGGATCAAAAAATGAACTGGTCACGCAACATTTTTAAGTTTTACTCTCTTTAAAAACAATCGATCACCAACTGATTAAATAGTATGAAAAATGAAAGGAAATAAAAATCCAAATTATTATAAACGCCAACATTAGAACCGTTTGCGCTGCATGTTACACAATTAAATCGTGCTTCTTTAACTACTTACAGAGCCATTTGAACAATATCAAAAGCGACATCGGTCGTTAAAAAAGCATAAATGGGACTTATAAGTGCAGACTCCCTAATGCTCCTTAGTTGCGCAAAACCTGAGTTGTGCAATAGATTTTCGTCATAATTTTCCAAACAATTTTCTCGCAAACTTTTGTTTATCCGTTTTATTTTTAATCTCAAATACGTGCATTTCAAATTTACAAACCGCACTGCTCGGGAAAAAAATGTCCGCTCAATTAATTATGCCACTCAAGGCAAAAACATTTTTCATCACTTCTAATTACTCTTATACACGTTAATGAAAATTTTTCTCTTCTTTCGTATAACACAATCGTCTCGCTATCCCTTAAAGCAATTCACTCACACGATAAAAACACCTGCACGTGACCTCCTTTGCTTTATTTTCCTTGTAATATCCCCCAGAACTATCAACGCGACGCTTCAAGGGTTTTTAAATAACATTTTTCTTTTTCTCGGAGAATGACAATTTCAGGATGCTGTCTTGTCAATTTCACAAAAATCGGCAATGTCAATTAAAACTGCATTTTATCGAAGAAGCGGGGGGAAAAAATTAAAATCGATCCACCATAATAGTTTCAACGAAACGATATTGAAGATCTAACTTTCCTTCCAATCTTAATCCAAAGATTTGAAATTCAGTAGAAAGTTATTTATTTTCAAAATAAAAGGATATTTTCCACTCAATTCATTCATTGTTTGTAGTGTTGATACTTGGTGGCCACCTATAGGGAATTGGAGAAAGCAGATCCAAATGAATTGGATTTGAAAATGTCCTTTTACTCTCTTCTTTGGATTTTTTTTTTTTTTTTTTTTTTTTTATTTTCCCACCTTTGGATTTTTTTTTTCTTTCTCAACTCAATGAGATTTCATCCGATTGTGGAAAATGAAATTTTTTTTGTTTCTTTCGCCCTCCCAAATCTCTCAATCGTACCCAAAGGTATTGAAATGGTGCAATCAATAAAAATGACGTCAGAAATCTCAAATCTTTGTGCGGAATGTTTTATGTAACCAAAGTTCAAATATTTCCCACTTTGGTCATTCCATTCAACATTTCACTTTGACTAAATTGCGCAAAAAACCTCAGATAAAAGTACATGTAATACCAAAAAAAAAAAAAAAAAACTTCTCTCGGGATCATGGATTCTTTGAAATATCATAATAAGTTCTACAAGCTCTAATCCTAATCTAACATCTCGTACATCCCCCTCAAAAAAAAAAAAAAAAAAAAATTTTTTTTTCATCATTACTTAAATTAACCTTGTAAGTTAGTAATAACTTTATGATAACAATAAAACTAAAAATTGAACAATTTTTTTTTTCAGATAAATTCTGATATCAAACTAAAAAAAAAAATGTAATTTCATAGTTGGAAGTTTGTCTATTTCTAGAACATTTGTCTGATTGAACGTAGCGGCTTGGAAAGCGATTAAAAAAGGACGTGCGGTCATGTAAATATTAGATTATCAGAAAACACCAGTGCCACATTTCATACAAGTTAAAGGTGAATTGTACTTTTTATACCCTTTTCTCTTTTATTTATGGAATTAACTTTAGCCAACCAATTCGTTTCGCACCTCAACGGGGTCGTCAAGGCAACCAATAGTGAAATTTATGGATCGGGCCCTATTCGCCCTTGGATTCATTTTCCAAATGGAGAAGAAAACAGAAAAAGAAGAAGAAGATGGATTGCAACTTCAAACCAACAAAATTTAATTCTGTTGACGTGGATTAAAATAAACAGCTTCCACCATAATTTGCTTTTACCTCAATCCATTTTCGACTTTTTTTTTTTTATTCATTTTTTTTTACTCATTTAATGCGCAACCAAATTTATCATCAAATATGAGAAACAGATTTTTTTTTTTTTCTAATCAACTTTTCAAAAACTACACAAGAAAATCAGTGAAAAGAAGGTTAAGGGGGAGGAAAAAAATTGACTGGAACAAAGCAAGTTGGCAAAGAGCCAGATGATAAACAGAAACAAGGTGCATTGTATTATCAAGTGCGGATCTCCAACTACAATGTCACCAGCTGTAGAGAAAATTGGTGTAGTCATGACAACTTTCTACAAATTATTGTCTTGGCAAATCCTACATTAATGTAACTATTATTAAAACCAAGATAATTTGTCATTGTCACATCGATGAGAATAAATAAAGCGCAAACTCGGCTTAAAAAGAATGAAGAAATTGAACTGGTGAAACTTTCCCCTCCTTATCATCGATTTTACTTGATATTACTTGAAAATAAATGGAGCCAATCAGGAAATAGTTGTACGCCAAGTTTCAATGTAATGCAAACAGCAGACGGTTCTTGTCCAAAATGCGTTGTAAAGCTGCAGGGTGGAAATATATGATTTTTGTTCCAAATTTTCCAATTTAATTCTATTTATTTAAAGGATTGAGAGAAAAAAAAAATCAATGTTTCTCGTCAATTTGTTTTTTAAATTAGAAATAGGTACCTGGTACATAAGTCACATACTCCGCATAACTGTTTAAACTTTGATAAAGCCTAGAGAAAAAAAAAATCTCAACAGAATTGAATAGCGTAATGAACTCGAGGAAAATTACTTGCAGAGAAATAATTTGCTTTTTCAAGTTTTTAATATTTAATTGGATGAATTTTCCTTTTTTAAATTTTTAATTTAACAACCTGCAGTAAAAAAAAAGGGAAGCAAATAGAAGAAGGTATTAGGTGCAAGCGCGATACGTTGCTCTAATACGTTTATTAGCAATAAGTTGTTGATTCCTGATGCTAAGACAACCACTTGGGAAAACAAAAACACTCGATTTGCCATAAAACGGCTCGAAATCTCACCCTCACCATCCTTAGCTCGTTTCTTCTCTTGCTCTCGAATAATGAAGTGTTGTAGAGAGAGAAAACCCTCCCGTATTTCGTTTTTACTGCGCCCATTCTCAGATGAATGAACTTTAGAAAAAAGAATTTTCTTCTTCATGTATCCTGTAATAAAACACACTGCTATCAAATTCACGTCTGTAAATTATAGGTAAACAGCAGAGAAAGTCATGTTTTACCTGTTTTAACAAATGTGATATCATTTTAGTATGTTTTTATTTGAGCTCGCTAAACAAACGCCGTAAAAACGTCGTAAATCTAGACGCTTTCTGAGCCAAAAACAAATTTCTCCCGTTTAACGTTATTCTTGACTCCGATAAAACAACAGACCATTTTTCTCTCTCGTCGTTTCAATTCAACTATTTTGTAACAGTCATCAGGTGATATTATAATTAGTCCTAATCGATCGACACATCCGAGTCTAACAGCAGAACTGTACTAATAAACTCCATCTAACGACAAAACGAGACAATATAAAAGAGGAAAATGCATAGAAAAATACAAAATAAATCTGAAGGAACAAGTCGTAAACGTTTCAAGAATGACTTCTCTAATCTCCCAACACATAATCCCCCCACCTTTTATTTTATGTAACGGTCTTAAGAGTGGTCATATCGGACTTGACTATAGATGTTAGAAGACAGCCATCTTAAATTTTTCATCATCCCCGGTTATAATAAACTGTAAAAATTGTCTCTTTGTCATTTGACGTATGAAACAATATAAGGTGGAAGTAGTCTTTTGGTTTCACTTTGGGCATTAAAAAAAATGAGGCGCCATCTGTCGTAAAAAAATATGTGTCTATAAACCATTGGACGGGTTCACAACAATGTTCTATCAAGGGCACTAAACAGAAAAGCAAGCAGAAGAAAATTGGCAACACACTCAAGAGGTGAGGGTGGAGGAATGTGAAGGAGGAGAAAAATCACGCGTCCACATGTGACGTTGATGGCGCCTTGTTGAGAAAGATGAGGATGGCGGGAAATTGGAGGGGAATGCTTTGGCCGATGCAATAGGCTGTGTGGTGACAGGGGACATTTCTCAAAAAGTCAACAAGGGGGAATGTCATTAGCTAAATAAAGATGAATAGATGATTGCAATTCATTGAAATCTACGTTTTTTAAAAGTGTTTCACATTTTCTTATTTGACAATACTGTTTATTATTCAAACGACATTTACTTTCTTTAAGTAAAAAGAACTTTTTTAAAGTATTAGCAAATATTGAAACGATATATTTTACATAAAACTGCACCTAATCGATGAGAAAGCAAAACCATGTCTCTGCTAAATTAAAATTCAACTATTATTGAAAGAATAATTTCTCATCTCCCTGATTATTTTTTTCATCTAAGAAAAGAGCCAATTTAATCAGTTCAAACACTAAAATTACTTAATTCCTTTCATGAATTATTTCCAATTCTTTTTCATTTACAAATCCTTTCAGGAAATTACACTACCATATGCAAACAACATCGCGCGCAGGTGCGCACCTATTTCCGGCAAGATTGCATTTGCTATTTTATTTTTAATATTTAAAAATAACAATCAATAGAAAACAGAATTAAAAAACTAAGAGCAAACAAAGTATGCAAAAACAAATCAAAAACATGAAATTTTAAATGGATTACTCAGCACAACTTTTTACGACAAGTGAGTTAATTAAAAAGAACACTTCACTCCCATAATTCCCGAAAAACGAAACTTGCAAGAACAGCCGTGGGGCTAATTAAAAACTTTTCCCCTCCACCATCTTACCTTGGCCACCGTTTATTTAAAAACCCTCATTTTTTTTTTTTTTTTCTTTTACTCGCCATTTATGCCCAAATACAATTCCACATTTCTTTTCGTGCACATCGCCTTTTGCATAGAGATGAAGCTGTGTGTAGGAGAGGAAGCAAGGGACACGAGGGACATTCCCAGTCTGGCGCCACGCCATCTGGTGGCAGTGTTGGACACTTGGCAGAGAAATTGCCTTACTCCCGTCTAGCAATGAATGTTAAGAGTTGTGAACAAGTGCCAATTGCAGCCCACAAAATGCACGAGTTTCACGCAACATGCGTTGTCATGGAAACCAATAAAAAAAAAAGAAAAGGAAAACAAAAGTCAACGAGATTAGGTAGTGCGGTGCCGTTGGGCTGCGTGGGACGTGGGTGAAGCGCATTATCATTAGATTTCTAATGAGTTGGTTAAATTATGCATTCAAGGAGAGACAAGGGCGGCGGGCGGAGACGGCAATTCAAACTTGACGTTTAAAACTAGTGAATAATTGACGTGACATGTGAAAACAGAAGATGACACGTCAAACACTTAGTGTGACACATTTGATTACACGATCTAGTCGCCAACGTTTGTTTCATATTTCACCCTGGCCTCTTCTCACACGTCAATTTGAGCATTATAAAATTGACACATCTGTTTGTAGCTTCTTTTTAAAATTAAACTATATTTTTTTTTTTCATAAAGTTTATAAAATAAGTAGACTAGTTTCATATTTTCCATATCGAATTTGTTTTCAAACGAATCAAATGAAAACTAAACGAATTAGTATTTATGAGTTGTAAGATGGTTCGGCTTTCTAATTTGATTTATTCCCATTTTATGGAGAATGCGACGGAACACTAGTCATAACAATTCAATGTTTATCTTGTGTTTTTCAATGACATCCTTGAATCGTAGTACTCAACTGTCCGCAATTTTATTGGATTGGTTACATGCACAGGGCAAACAAGATAACGCAGGTTCAGTAGGGAATACTATATCTACAAGAATCTTATGTTTAAGTTAAATTTAAATGATTAACACAAATGTCAATCGATAGTAAGACAAAGCGAGTGAGTTATGATTATTACATTAGCATGCACTAAACACACAATTGACACTCGGCTTAATGACAGTCGAAAGATATGAATCAAGATGGCATTCACTACTCTTTGTTTTGTTTATTAAAGTAATAAACATATATTCATTGATGAGAAAAGTCCATAATGTCACCTAACAAATATTTTTCAACCCATCATTCATCATCAATGACTAGAAAATGATCAAATTTGTTTATAACGGACATGTCATTTATTTCTAAACTGTAGAATGTCACGAACCCTTAAGTTTTAAACGAGATTTAAGCAGAATGACATGAGTTGACATAAAGCAGATATTTAGTAAACAAGATTTTGATATGCATTTAATACATAATGAGGCTGTTTCTGGCCAAATTTCATATCGTTCGAGTAGAGGGGAATATTTTGTTTTTCGGTCGCCACTATCGATTTCTAGTTGTTTCACCCCTTTTTTTATATATAAAATAGAAAAAAATGGTCATATCACAACGAAATACCACGATGACTACAAACACGGTATGACTAACTTGTTTGTAAAAAGAACAAATAAACTAAACAAATGATGACGTCAATGAAGACTCGCTTTGAGCGGTTTTTGGCGGAATTGCGCTACACATATTGGAAAAATAAAAGTAAATAAACAAGCGAGTAAACATTACAGAGTGTAATTTGTATCGCAAACTGAGTTTGACAAATAGGATATCATGCAGGCAAATTCTCTACCGTCGAGATCATGATCAAGAAAAAGAAATTCGTGAATTATTAAAATGTTGACTGGCGGTTACTTTTACCTTCGATTTGAAGATTTTAAGGAAAGAAAACATAGAAACAGAGAAAATGTTTGCCCAAGGTCCTAACTGATTCCGGAGTAATAGAATTTAAAAAATGAAAAAGTCAATCATTCGTGGCAAGCTCCAGCTCGTACCATTGAGCAGATTCACTTTAAAATATTTTCTTTGCACCGAAATGCCGAAACTTTTCCTACAGACGGATCAGATACACCCTCGCGTTTCCACGGCAACTGGATCGTCAGGGGACCAAGGCGCAGCTAACGAGTCGAATAAGGTGAGGAGCGGTGAAGGATAAAATGAAATACAAATAATAATTACCCAAGCTTCCCGCAAAATCCCGCAGTATCACACTTTTTGTAACACTTGACAACTCTCCCGGACACATCTCCACGGGGTGTCTCAATTCAACTCAATGTGTGCACGCTTTATTTAATCACAATAATGTCAACCACGCAAATTGGCCCGAACAAACCGAGTCAAACATACCATTAAAACTCTTACGTTACAGCACAATTAAGAAATAAAAAAAAAAGTTAGAAAATTATTAGGTTATAACTGAAAACAAACGCCCCTACAATATTGTTCTTATCAATTAAACAATGGTTTCAGGGTGAAGCTAGTGCCCAAAATATACACTAGGGGGCGAGCACTTAAAGTGATACATGAAAAAAAAAAAATAAGAAGAGATGACATAACAGAAAAAGAGAAATATAGAAGTAAAAAAAAATCTTTTATTTTTTTTTATTTATTTAACCTCTACTGAGAAAGACAAGTTGCCAATATTTATTGAAGAAGGGTGCAGACAGCAGAGGGCGACACTATACTGGATTCTGGGAAATGGAATCATAACCGAGAAGGGCGGGACACATACCATTTATCAATCCAATTGGCAAATGTGTGGTCATCATGTTATAATTTGTATTCTCCAAAACCCCCTCTACCTACTCTCTATCCCATCACTTCTTTACAATTCTCGCAACCTCAAAGGGGTAAGTCATCAAACTGAACACGAACCCCTTGTCTTCGCCCCTATCCCCCTACACGCTCGTCGATGGCCCTCATGAGGCCCAATGGCAAACGTGGCGCATACGAAAAAAAAATGAAGTGCAACTTGTTTATGGGGCTACCAACCATCGTTAGGCTTAACATTCTAAATAGATGTGCATAGACACGTGACCAGAGCCTTCTTTCTTGATTGAGTCGAACGCGTCGGAATTTTCACTTTGATATATTTAATTTATTATCTTTTGTGACCTCTACTTGTCACTTGTAGCATTATAATATATCACTCACCCACTCATCAATTGCCAGCTACAAGCTTGATGGAATGAAAGGCTACTTATCACCACTTCAAATTTCGTCATAATGTTGACATAGCCTATAATTACACTAATATTTATCGTTTTATTTATGGGCCAAATGTGCTTCGTCCAATCATACGTTAAAGATAAATGTTAAGTACTTCATTATTTGCTCTAACCCAATCAATACTTCAACTCAAAGTTCATAGCTTTTATATTACTTCATACGAGTAATGTCTCAGATATAAATCAAAACAGGGTCAATTACCACTGTTACTTTTCTTTTGTTTTAAGCATTATATAAGAAATCAATTACACCGAATCTTTCATATAATATTATAAAATACTTGGGTGTAAAGTAGTGCAATGGGTCTGCACATTCGTAATATGGGACGACTCGGCCATTTTCGAAGAATTGATTTGCAAAGGTTTCTTGTGCAAAATGAAAAGGTTGGGTTGCTACGGGAACTCCGCAAGGGGCTTCCAATGCATTAATTAACGCTATAAGTTAACCAAGTGAAAAATGAAGTGACTTGATACGCTCTTCATCCACCCCCGCCCATTTCTTCAAGTTCCAATTAAATGAAACACACCCTTTCTCTAAGAATTGCACAACGCCTACATCTTTGGCACAATTTTTTTTAAATAATAAAATAAAGTGACGTTTGAAATGTTAAAAAAAAAAAAATAAAAATAAATAAAAAAAAAAAAAAAAAAAAGTCAAAACTTGATAGTCATGTCATGGACCGGTCTTCACGGGACCATAAAACCTTGTCGTGTGTAATGACATTCATTTGCTCCGTGTGCAATTCAGTTTGAAAATGACAAATAAAACAGTCAAAGTGTAAAAAGTGATGACAAGACAAGAGTTTTACTCACCGCACGCACTGCACCAGAGCAGCGCAGTGCAGCCGACTAGACGAAGGGCCATGGGGCAGCGAGAGTGGCAGATACCGCGAGAGGCAGACGCACGTCTCGAACGGCGCGGCGCAGGTTGGGATATGAAAGGGAGAAGCGGGAGCCACGTTCAGTCGTCGGTGCCGCGTTCGTTTCTCCCTTTCGGGCCCAGTCCATGTGGACTGGAGGGATGGGATTTGTTCTGCTCTTAATCCGTGTTGTGCTCGACCGACCACGGATTAAACATGCACATACGCCTTTCTCCTAATAAAGGAAGTGTATATAAACACAGGCAACTTAACCCTTTAGGACCCGTTTTGCATCCAAATCCAGAGGGAGTTTAATGAGAAAACACGACACTATATCAGGCAAATCTCTTCATTAAAGTGATAATGGAGGGACCAAAGGGTTAAATATTGATTAGTCCCACAAACATCGCACGCACCTGATAATTATCGCGCAGGAAATCAGCGCACTCGTTGATTGGGACGACACACCTAAGAACGCACGAAGAACGACTTACTTCCACCCTCACTCCATTCCACCCTCCTACTCATCGCCATGCTTCGATTAATTGGGAAAAGGGGCAGCGAAGGGGCGAACAAGGGGCAACTAAGGTTCGTCTGGGTTAATTGGGGGCGGGGTTATCTGAAAAAAAGAGAAATCTATCCTCTAAAAAAATTGTTTAGGAAAAAAAAAGGAAGTACCATACCCTAATCAATTTGGAAAAAAAATGTAGTTAACATGGAAAAAACAATACGGAATTGAGTTGGTAATTACATGTAAGCACGGATTAAGTAAATTGCAAAGTTTTATTTCTTTACGTGATTCGAGTGTAATTTTTAGGTTCACTGATCTGTGAATTGAAGTTTTTCTACCCTGTCATTTTTTTTGAGAGAGAGTCATATTGGAAAATACATAAAGCGACAAAGAATGTTTTTAGGGGCATATATATATAATATATATATGAGATGGCGTGGAGTGCGGGCCATTAACCACTCTTGTGTTTATATAAATCTTAAAAAGTTAGTTTCAAGAAAGTGAACTTCAAGTATTTTTGTCGTTTCAGGCGAAATAGAATTTAATGCCGGCAGTGATAGGTTGTATATGCGGCAAATCGGATTGGGTAACACTCGTGCTCAACGTGCAACAAGATCTTTAATCTGTGACGGTTCCTTGTATTGATTGTCGAGAGAGAGACTAAGACACTGTGTTTATCTAGAGTGACCATCAAACATCGAAGGAAGTCTTTGATGTCTGATAGCATTTATCAGGGCCACATTTAAGGGGTTAATTGGCTTCCCGACATTTGGGGGCAAAATAAAATTTGCGGCTTGAATTATTATGGTGAGCACGAGTTCGTGTAAATGCTTTTTTTTCAGCTTACGAATGAGGTGCTATTGTTGCAATTCATAAAGTGCATCTCACATTATTAACACGTGATTACTATGCAGATGAAATCGATGGTTGCAATCAAGTGCTTCTCCTTCTTTTATACTTTTTCCTCCTTCCTTTTCTCCATGTTGAGCCCTATAATTATAGCAGAGCTGGAGTCATAAGAAGAGGAGTTGGTGCTCATTTGCATTTCATACACGAAAAACGCGGTCTCACATCAAACACTAAGTATGAGCAAAAGTGCTAAGTCAAAAATTATAAAAAGATAAAAAAAAATATTGTCGAGATTAAAAAGCCTCGTTGTCATTAGAGCGTTCTGCATTGATTAGATCAGCGAAGAGATCAGAAGGATAAGTTGATAAAGAACCAGCGCGTTCATCTGTCATTTGCTCGTGGCCAAAATCTAAACATTTGTCTTGTCTTCCACTACATGCATCAAAACGGATTTGTCTATAGGGAAGGAAACCAATCCAGATGTAGATATATATCAGTAAAAGACACCAATATTTTTTAAAGTACATATTTGCAATCTTTTTTCTTGCTTCGAGTCTCTTTATTTTGAATAAGGTCTTTTGTCCATTATGAAAACGTACTTAAATCCTCATTGAGTCCCAAGGGAATGTACACGAGAGCGTTGTGTTAGGACCTTTTGCATTTATATGTTTGTGAACTTGACCTGGTGAGTATGACCTTAAGGTAAATTCCACTTAGTCCCTTAAATTTGATATAATTCAATTTTTTTCTTTTTTCAAAAGGGTTTTAATAACTGCTTTAAAATATTTAGATGCTTTGCTATTTATTTACCATGCACTTAAATAACGTAATTGTTAAGAACATTTTCTTAAAGATGAAAAGTGCAAAGACTTTTTTTGAAAAACTTTTATATAAACTTTAATTTTGATAATTTTTTAGCTAAATCTCATTACCTTGTATTAAGCACAAATTTAAATTTTATCTCCGCTTTTAATCCGTATGACATTTATTGACAGATTTATATTCAAACATGAAACGTAACTCATTATAGACATTTAAAATATCTTTTTGTGCAATTATAAAGTGCGCCACAAACACCCATTTGCATGCAATTGCAGCAATACATATTTAACAAATGGTATCTACACTTAAATCAATAGGTCCATTAATCAAAACAAAAAAAAAAAAATTCAAGTAAAATTAAGTGCAACTTTTATACCTACAACCATTTTTGACTGCGAAACGAGCAAACGGTACTCTTCAGTGTTCTTCACTTTTTATTTTTTGTTGTGTCTCATTTGAGCAGATAATTCTGTGAAATATCCTCATCTGCAGTCGTCCATTTCTCACATAGGAACGAGGCTCAAGTCACCGCCCGCGCACTTATCGATTCACAAGAGGCAGCCGTCGAGTCTTTAAACTTTTCTTCAAATGGCTTTCATTTAAGACTCTCGTTAAAGAAGAGAGCGAAAAAAAATGAAGAGACGCAATCAAAGTCAAGTGGCCAACAGTTGTATATATCAACAACAAAAAAATTGAAAAATTAATTTTCTAAAGGAATCTAAATGTTGCATATGAATTCAATTTTTTAAAAAATCACTTTCCCCATTTAAAATTTTAGTTGAAGAAATTTTTCCTCAAACTTGCTTTCAATATTAATAAAATTTCGCTTTTCGGTCGTTACTTTTTTTTTTTTTTTTTTACATTTTGAATTTTTTTTCCCCCCCTCAATACTAAAATACAAAATAAAAAAAAAATGTTTTATCGAATAACATTTAAATTTTCAAGTCTTTCAACTTCACTACTTTTTATTTTCAAAATCAGACTAACGATCTGTTTAAAGTGAGTGAAAAAGCGTGTGAATTGATTTTTTTTTATAAATTTTAGTGATGTTAATTTGTGAAAGCGTGGCATTAATAACTCTACTCATTTAAATTAAATTACATTCACGACTTTATAAAATCGATCAACATTTCTACAGACGTAAATAAAACATTCGAAGAATCAATTGTCAAATTCCAACGACTGGTCATTCATTTCTGACACTTTCTTGAATTAAAATATTCAATTGGATTTTCAACTGTTTCAAGTCAAATCTAATCTTATTTTACTCACAACATTTTTCATTTCCACACGATATTAGTCGATTTCTAATTCCCGTTAACCTATCACCTTTCCACTCTTTTTTTGAAAGGGTCACGCATAGGGTTGCGAGGGAATATAAAAATTTTTGTAGACGCCATCTCATGGTTGAAACCTACTACTCAAATATTATAAATCTTTGAACGTATAAGGGGGAAAATATTTTCTTTGTCTAACCAAGATAAATAAGCTCGCATCGATATCTCAGCAGCTGCAATCATTCTAACCAAAGGCCTAAAGATGACGTCATTTAAGTAGGTTGTGCTAGAAATTGGCGCATTTAAAACCATAAAACACATTTGGTGACCACCGCAAGAGTAATTACGACACCTGGTAAAGTATTTTTCAAATAATGAAGTCGTGATAGATCCCCACACGCACGACATGCTTTAAGTTGAGGGTTTTAAAATGGTTAATAAATAATAGGGTATTGGTGATACATTTGGCGAGAGAAAAATTAACGTTTCCTGTAGCAGGTACAAGTTTGTGGTTAACCGAATGACGTCAACAAACAAGGGTTACAAATTCAGGTGACAGTGTTACTTGAGCATAGTAAAAGTCTTTCACACCCTTTGCATTATACAACACATTGAAGGAAATATGTGAGAGCGACGTTGTAAAAACTCCAAAAACGAAGCTATAACAAGTGTTTACCATGCCCGATCACAGCGTTATCCCAATTTATGAGTCTGAATTAGCACTATGAGACCATGAAAATATCGATATTTTTGTATAAATCGAGTGTAATCGAGTGGCTCGTTTTAAAGTTTGAATTCGTTCCGACGATTTCTCACAATAGACGGGCAAGCTATATTACTGTTTTATTTGCACAATTTTTCTTCATCACTAAAAATGGAGTAAAGAAGAAAAAGCATACTTTTGCTAGACAATTGGTTTGAAGTTTTCAAAGAGGAGAAACTATACCAGAAAGAAATAAAAGAACTAATTTCTACTAAAAATGTCACAGCACTACTAACATTTATCACTTGATGTGGAGATAAAAATCACTAACCAATAAACTGGTATCACATTTACGATTGGTTGAAACAATTGCAGGCGAATGATATTTATTTTATAAAAGCGTAACCCATAATTCAGCGTTTTAATTTCACTGGTGCAAGTTTTACACCTTTTCACAAATGATAACGTGAAATTCCAGAGCTAACTCATTTATCTGCGTTGAGTATTGTTTGCTTTTCGCAAGTAAGCATCTCGGGAAACGAATGAAGGCATATCTAATAAATTATTTCCAACTTCTTATTTTATAAGTTTTATTAAAGTGTATGTTTGCAAGTTCACGGATTTCCCTTGCGCGCAATTTACATTTCTCAGGCTTCAAAGATTTCAAAAAGAAAACTCCAAAAATTCAACCCAAGCCTGTACATTACTCTCCAACGTAAACACCCCGAATAAAAGCCAAATTTTATTAGTTAATCACATTTCCTAAGTCAAAGCGCCATCGAATATTTACTAAAACCTAATAAGGATTAAAACTCAGCAGACGCGGATCTATTTCAAGTGGTTGATTAATGATTAATTTGCAATAAATGTATAAGCAAATGCCAGATAAATCTCAATTAAAGTGAAGAGAATCACAACCATTTAATAACAATTATTAGCATAATATGAGAATATGAATGAACCAACAGAAATGATTAAAATCACACCACGACGTAACATAGTGTTAAATATTTCCTCATTTTCGAGTAGCTTCAAGTTGTTGACTCGGAAGAGGGGGAAACCGCAAGAAAAATGCAACATAAATCATAATTGGCATTGTGTCACCTTTATGCCTTAAATCCACTTTAGTGTGCATGCACAGAAAAGTTGTATGTGACTGTGCCCATGATAATAAGCCTAATTAGGCCTAACGAACAGGGAAGCCCTAATGAGTCGGTCCGCACCTTGCACCTCCCCTTCACCTGCCAAAATCCCCACGAGATAATTTAATGTCTCGGAATTGATTCGAGGCGGCCGCCTAGTGGGAAATAATGGCGACACAAGCTAAAAGGCAACATCGATTTACGAGCAGCTAAGTCCCAATACAACGCACAAACTCGCAACATAAACCACCTCTACGACAACAAATTCACTCTCCCATCACTGACAAATTTAATGACTAAGCAAAACGACACTCGCTTAATCGCCACCAGATGTCATCTCAACATATTTCTACTTATAACCGCTTATAACTGATCTATTATTAACTAGACATAAATAACTCTGCCTAAACATAAAATGATAAATATATATACAAGATTAACGTCTAACTTGTCATATTGGGTATATAGCATGACGTCAAAATTAAGTGATGCATTAAACTTACGATACAAGATGTCAGCTTGAGGCCTCCAGCGTTGTCTCTTTTATTTGCTAGCGTCCTTATGTCCTGATCACTGTACCGATACCAAATACATAAATTTTGTATTGTAGAGGTGGCTTCATTTTCGACGGACTTGCAGCGATGCCGGCAGGAAATGCACTCTCTTGTTTGCCTATCACTTCCTGTTTTAGCGCCCTTGTGGCCACAAACACTATTAAAAGAGTTTTAGCGACGTTGACAATCTTCGCCTTAACACAAAGCCTTTTTAGGTTGTTTTGATTGTACGTGCGGGTAACCAAAATTCACCTTCCTAATGCAATGGCGAAAGAGGGGAACTGGGTAACATTCTAACCGCAGTCGTGTATTACAGTTCCAGTTAAAATCAAAGTTACCAAGGATAAAGGAATTTAAAGAAGAATCTTGAGTATACATTTCATACTGACGGTAACGACTGAAAGGTTTCAAAGAGTTAAATTAAGTCATTGGTATTTGAAAGCGATGGGTCATAAGACAAAGAGGGGATTAACTCAAAGAGACGTAAAAAAAAAAGAGAAAAGAAACAGCGCCCAAATCCACCAGCAAATGAGGCACTAATCCAAGAACCTGCCACAGAGGGACGAGATAAGAGTGTGTTTAATCGAGGCCAGATAAAGTAAGTCGAATAAATGGTTTCGTTCAAGATTACACGCTTCGTGATTCTGATGGAGGAAACGGAGATTCTTCAATATTCCATGAGGGACAAATCAGTTGCAGTGTGATAACAGATCACTTGGGAGAGAAATCGCCAGTTACTCATTTGTAGGCCACTCACGTCTCAGGCAGAAACTAAGATTTGTACAATATAAGTTAGCCCCTTTGGGAAAATATTGAGTTATTCCAATCAATTATAACGTTTCTTTATGGAATTTATTACAGTTAAATGGGAGCATTGCATGGATCGAAAACTCCAACTTCTGCTGATAGTGAGACAAGTGCCGTAGACCATTTTATTATTAAGTTTTATAATTATAAAAAAAAAAACCGGTGTAACTTTCATTGCTAGATTACATATAATTAATGAGCTTATATTTCTTTCCCTATACATTCTTGTTTTTGGGGGTTTCTTGTGATGTTATTTATTTAGGAGGCTTCAGAACACTTACGCAACATCATAACAGCAACAAATTGTGAGCAACATCAATAGCTATCTAATAAGTCATTGAAGTATGAAATATCAAGTGAGCTTGACAATGGTCAATTTTCCTCTCATTCAGGACTTAATTGCCTAATTAATTTTAAATCTCTTTCAGACGCTCGAAATTGATGACAGGATTCAGTTAAAAACTTATGACAACTTTGGAAAGTAATATTTCATGGTTTACACTCGCAACTTTTAAAATAATTTTTTAAAAGGTGATTCAGTTAGATATGAATCAAATGGGGCACATTTTAGGCCTTTGTAATAGGCAAAATTCTAGGAATAGCTCAATATTTTGTAGCATAATTCAATGTTTATTCAATCGGATGAAATGTTGATAAGTTATAATGATTATTAATAAAAAAAAATAATCCTGAATTGAAAGTGTCTGTAAATACTAAAGGTTAAACTGCTGATATATTATTGATTTAGTGTTCCTCGCCAAAAGAAAATTGATATTAAGGTGACCATGACATTCAACTTATAGTATAACTGCCCATGTGATCCACTTCCGTTAAGAGCTTTAACTTCGAATAAGGGATTATATACTGGTGTTGCTGTACCTGTACGTTCATCTTGGCAAGTTTTATCAGCTATTTCGAGATTGTATTTACTTTACTATCATTTTAGGCGATTAATCTTAGTAGATTTTTTTCCAAAAAAAAACTGAAATGGTTAGAAATATATTAAAACCTTGTAAGTTATTCCAAACAATCTGATGGCAAATAAAGGGAAATTTTTTATTACCAAAACAATAACAACTATTGGTTTTAATCGTCTAATGTGTTTCCTTATACGTCAGGTATCTTCACTGAGTAATGACCTAAGCTGTCTAAGACTCATCCAATTTTCGGACAGAACAGAATGAGAGAAAAAAAAAGATTCATTTCTTTTAGTGGCTTGACCCTAAAGCCAGATACTTGGCTTCTTCTAAATTGCACAGCAAGACTCCCGTTTTAACATTGCAAAATTAATTGGAAACATTATAGCTTGAATCCCAGACCCCATCTAAATCCATAATGACGTCTAACATTGTGAAATTTCGTCTCTCATTCTCCCCAGTGTATTTATTTAATTTAATGTAAATTAATGTAGTTATTTCACGCAGATGTAAGCATGTTTGAGATTAGATGGGTTAAGTCACTGGATACAACTAATTCCATCGCATTTGTATATGATTCAAGCGAGTTAGAAGAGTCAGAAATAATAATATATTTATTTATTATACAAACATTAATTGACGTACAGGAAACGACAAACGACAGTGTATTACAGTTGTCATTCAACAAATCATGTTTGAATGAAAACTTGTTTATATGTTAGTAGTTTTCAATGTTGTCACAGGATGTCAGCTCTTGTCTGGAAATGAGTAATTCAGTTAAGATGGACGATCGCCGTAGCAGACGTGATTAACCATCTGTGTTTACAATAATATTTCCAAGTTTTTTTAGGACTTCAAAGTTAAGTTAGATATTCTAAATGTTTTACAAAAAAAACTGGCAACTATTACTACAAATTTGGCACTTCAACCGTTGGTAATAAGACGCAATGTTTTTTTATCGTGAGTTTTGCGTTATTAAAATCCACTTTTTTACGAACCCGTCAAAATTTACTAAATTTACTATTGTATAGTTGTTAAATTTAGCGTTCTTGAATAATTCGAATTATTATAAAACGTTCATTTTAAAAATCGAAACCAACGGAGTGTTTTGGTTTCGGTTGGAACTTTATCAGATTATTTACCAGTCAGACTTACGACATGAAAAACATTACTAATGTATTACTAATATATTTCTCAATATTAAATGACAATTCATTTTTTTTTCTACAGTCATTTAGTTACACGTCAAGCAAAGTTTACGACGAACAGTCCACCTATACATTTGAATATCAACGGAGTGTTAGCTGCACTTAAACAACGCATTTTAGACTTTGACAAACGTTGTAGCCACATGGACGGAAGTGGTGATTGCAGCAAGTTGAACCTGGAACCGTGTCAACAAGATGTAGACCCATCTGAAGACAAAACGGTTAATGTAGACAAATCTTGTGAATCTTTAGTCGATAACGAGAAGCTGCCAAATCAAACAGAATCGAATATAGCTGAAATCCATCCAGATGGAGACAAAAATGAGAGTGATTCTGCAGTTACAACGTCTCAAGAAAAAAATAATTTTTTAGAACTACCTTTTTGTAACGCTTCTTGTCCTGATAGTGTAGTCGATCCAGATTCAAAGCGGAAAAAAATTGGTACGGTTTTCTCTTTATTTTCGTTATTACAGATCTAAAAACGTAGTTCAATTGAATTTCAGAATCTAGAAAATTAAAAAATCTAAAACTGAAGAAACCTAAAAAGGAAGAGAAACCGCGACCAAATTATTTTATTTCTGTTAGAGTTCAAGATGATGAGGTATAAATTTTCGTCAATACATTAGGCGTATAAATAAGTTACTCATTTTTAGATCCACTCAAAATTAAAAATTATCCAGGAAGATGTTATCAAAGCTAAAGAAGCGCTAAAGGTGGCAATCATCCCTCCAGCTACATTTCATCTCACATTGTGCTTGCTAAGAATCGACTCTCACGAAGATTTAGAAAAGTGAATTTAAATATAAGAAACTGCAGCATATCAACTAGATATTTTAAATATATATATATATATATATATATATATATTTGCAGAGCTATTGAGGTAATGGAATCTTGCGGAAAGAAGCTGAAGGAAAACGGAGTCACAGATATTTTACGTTTAACGTTTAAGGGACTAGACACGTTTAGAAACCAGGTATAACTTCAATATTTGCTGTTTATTTTTAATTCAAATTTGATGTTTAAAAGGTGTTGTTTGCCAAAGTGAAAAAGGACGACGGTTTAAGTCGCCTGGAGCAGATCACTGGTAATTGGATTTACATATTCTAATCATTCAATATTAAATTTGTAATTGTTTGGCTTATAGATATTATTTATGATTGTTTTGAAGAAAGTGGATTGTGTGTAAGAGAAAAAGGCAAATTTACACCGCATTTAACTCTTGTGAAACTTTCAAAAGGACACGTCTATTTACGGAAAAAGGTAAGAATATGAAAGAAAAACTTTTTAAAATGTTGGATAATAATTTTTGTAAATGAACTAGAAAATCAAGTCGATTCCAACTGAATCTTACAAAGCTCACATTGATGAATTATTTGGTGTGGAAAAGATAAACACAATACAACTTTTATCTATGGCCAAGGCAAAAGCTTCCGATGGGCATTACCATTGTGATAAAATTATTTCATTTTCTTCAACTTAATAATAAGTTGCAATAAGAATACAAACGTCTCTAGTTCTGTTCAATTTTTATAATCCTTTCATTGTGAAAGACACATTTTAACTTTTTAATAATTACCGATTTTATTATAAACCAAAAACAAGCTAAAATACTTTACCTCTGTTGTTTCATATGACTTATTTCAAAGAAATATACATATCATTTGTTGCAACTGTTAGGGTAAAAACAAAAAAGATTTATTTTTTTATTCCAATTAAAAGACAGATGTACAGCTATTCTAGTTTTGTAGATCACTTTTATGCATACAAATAAACGTTGACTTTAAAAAAAAAAACTGGCATTTTTATAATTTGTAAAAAGTGCTTAGTTTTTTTATTTAAGTTTTCAAGAGAAACTTTTTATTTTTGGTAATATTGAGATTGGTTTCAAATCGGCCGTGCAAAAAATCGAAAAGAATTGCAACAAATAAATCATGTGCTGCTTGTAGAGTGCTGATCCAAGCAGAGTGCTAATGGTCTATTTATTGGATAATTTATCTTGTTTTGTACCTACTATTTTTCATAACAAGTATTAACGTATAAAACACGTAGGGGCATGAAAATTCATTTGCATTTGAAGTAAATGAAGTGAATGAATGAATTCACATCACGTGCATTAGGTAAATTCAGAAGCTTAAAATTCATGATGCTAGTGAGAATGCATCATTAATCGTAAGTAAAACGATTGGTGATTTCCTCTGTAGCCACTCTAGTAATTTAAACGCCATTATACTTACATCAAATCTTACTCCATTAGCAGCGGCATCCATCATTTGATAAAGGGGAAACTAATTCGGTTAAATAGAATTGTCCTACTAACGGAAAATCGCTTAAAATCAGACTTTACAGTTTATTGCTTAGAAAAAGGAATGAATTTTACATGAATAATTTTGTAACTGTTCTACAAAAGTTAATAAACATTATTTTCAGTAATGGGGATTAAATTGTATGTAATTTCGAGCGCAACTTGAAGCATTTCCATCACACCAGAGAGTTTTTGCGACAACACCTTTTCTTCTCTCGCCATCAAATCTCCTACTGCTTGAATTCCGATCACGACAGCCCTTGCCAGAGCGTTGCTGAGAGCCTTTGCCTATGAAAGTCATATGAAAAAAGTTTTTAACTTGACTAGAATGAAAAATATACCGCACAAAGGAAAAAATTTCTAGTTACACCTACTAAAAATGATAATGTGTACTTAACTGTTTCTCTAATTTCCAACATTGAGTGGATTGCACGGCCCTTGACCAAACTGAAACAAGCTTTGGTCGCAGCTTCAAAATCATTAGCGGTTTTCAAAATCATCGCCACAGTATTCTTGGCCATTTCGTTAACGACAACAAGAAATGCATTGTATGCTTCTTGCAAGATATTAAGCCAAGCTGTTGCTAGTGGACTGTTAATAGGGAAATTGATATGCAGTTCCAAATCGACAGCACAAGTAATTTGGCTGACACCGAAAACAAAATACAATAAAATGATCGGCAAATTTTTCATTGTGAATTTACAGTTGATAAATTTATCGTGAGATTTCTCAGTTCAAATATTTCTTTAGTAATTTAAAAAAATGCAAATGTCATATTACATTCCAGAAGCCTATTTCGATACAAATTACAATGTATATTATTGCCATGGTAACTATTCACGTGTAAACAATAGCTTATGCTATTTAATTTTTTTCCAATAATAAATAAAAATATTTTTTTAAAAATAACAATTCAACCCATTCGAAAAAATCGTTTACAAATTTCTTATAAACGGCACCAAATTTGCAGTTATTCCAAGAGCGAGTTCAAATTTGTACACGGTCATTGACAACAATCCAGCCAATGGATGACTTTGGTGAAAGGCTAAGTCTTCCATTGCTTGATTTCCAACCGCAATTGCCTTTGACAATTTCAAGCAAAGTTTCGACACCTGAAAATGAGAATTACATTTAAATTTGAAATTAAAGAAAATGCCAAATTGCATATAAAACAAGCTTAACTATTTCTTTCAATTCGTCAATCGTGTCGATAGTCGTGTCTTTAACAAGAACGAAAGTCTCGTCAGCTGCAACTTGAAATTTTTCCAAGCTTTCCGTGCTCAGCCGTGGTTGCTTTGTGGATTCCACTTTGAATTGCCAATAACTAGAATAGGCCTCTTGTAGGGAATTAACCCATGAACTGGCAACTGAGAAGCCTAAATCGTCACTCGGATTGTCTTCTTCTTCATTACACTGATGGACGATTGAGGTTTCCGTGATTGATATTGCCAGAAGCAATACGAAAAGTGTAGTTGCTTTAGTGTTCATCATTTAACGACACACATGTCTTATCATAAAATTCAGTTCATGCTCTACTTACAAATTTACGTATTGAATGGAGATTCGGAAATTATGCAACCAAACAATAGCTTTAAAAAATTATGAGAGTATTTTGCCTCGAGATAATTGTTGCAATGACTGAGCTTTGTAAGCATGCGTAGTTCAGATTTCATTGTTTAAAGGAAAAGGGGTTTAGTTTAGGGTTAGTTTAGGGGTTTAGTTTAGGGGTAGTTTAGGGCTATACCAGCTATACTAGGCCTCAAGGGCACCCACATGCTCCCATGCATATCGAATAGTGTCATTTATGGACAAAACTTACATGGAGTACACCACTAAAAACCCAAATTATCATTTTTTATTCATTTTTTAATCGTTTTTAACCTGATAAATAAAACTGACCATATAAGATATAACATAAGATATAAAATTCTGTGTTTTTATTACATGTTGTGCTTATAGCCTTTCAATACATATTTCAATGAATAACGCAATTAAAACAAAACCTAACCCAATAATTATGACTATGAAAGACCCAATGATTTCATGTACAGAAATTGGTTTAAATTTGTTCATGTTATTACATTCTTGTTGGTCATTAACGTGCCTAATTTTTAAAACAGATAAAATACCAAATTCTCTAACAAGAAGAACCCTGAGGAATAAAAAGAATATTAGTCGATATCACTAACTAAAAACTTAATGGCATTACTTGTTATTGAATATTTCTTTATGGGGAAAGTTACTGGAATACGCAAAAGAGTTTGTGATGATACTAGCACTTTCTGGTGCGAAATCAAAACTACAGTTGTTGGCGACATATTTCATAACATCAACTTTTGGTGTGAGATAAGCTGCCTTTTTAGTATACACAGTATTAATTGCAATCATCACGTTATTGGGTGTTGAATGCGGTTTGTGTTCTTGGATTAATTTCCAACCCGTTGCCCACGGATCGGTATTTGCATTCTGCAATAATGATCAGTAATAATTAAAAATTTTAAAGGACAAGTAGTCTTCATTTTGTACAGCTAAATCATCCTGGAATGATGTATCTTTCAGAACAATAGGAAAATATTCTCGTTTCTCTACCAACTCTTCTAATGATTTAAATGGGACTTGAACTTTGGTTATCGCAAAAAGTGAGGTCATTCGACCTGTATAAGTTGAGTATAGGATTAAACCAAATGTGTAGTAGCAAAGAAGAATGATTCTTGTAGAACTCTGTTCATGAATGGATTTACCTATAAACCGGAAATTTACTGCAGTTATTAATCAAATATATGTATTAATGTATATGTAATTTACTTTGTATTCTCAACTGCAAAACCAATTTTTTAAATTTATTACGCAAAAAATAGTCGAAGTTGAAACTGGACACACTGAGAAGTGTGTAGGCAATTGCATTGAGACTGATTATGCCGATCCACAAATCATATTCAAATGGCTTCAATAAAAACATGAAATCCCATGCCATTTGAAGGTCGTTTTTTTTAAACAAAAGATTAAGAGTCTTGGAAAAGAAGTAAGGCGAGAAGTTTGCATACTCTCCTCTCTGTTTAGTATGTGTAAGCATTGCTGCTAAGTCAACGCTCTGAAAAAATAATTTAAAAAATTTATTAGTCTTATTTTTCTTTTTTATAAATATTAAAATTTAGCGCAGGTCTCTTGTTACCTGTTAATACAAGATTAATGAAACGCAATAAAGGACAGAGTAAAGATTCAACGCTAAATTGAATTAAATGTGCGAGCGTAAAATTACCGTACATTATTTGTTATTAAGCCCATCATTCCTGTCCATTTATTATTGACCAAAGATCCAAAAGCGCGATCTGGTGGTATAATTATTTCATGGCTGTTGACCAAAAATATCTGTTAGTAAAACTAATTAAGTAAATTGTGCTGTATGTACCTGACATTTCCCATAAATGTCAATAGATCTAATAATTCTCCAACATAACCTTTTAATACAATGTGTTTTCCCGTTTCATTTAATACCAAAAAAGGTGGATACTAAATTAAAGATTTAATTAATTTTGGTTGGATTGTGGGTCTATATCTGTTATACATGTACTGCTGTAACTCTTAATTTTGAATTGAGGTACTCAATATTTTCTTTCTGAAATTTTATTTCTCTCGTTTCAACCTTCCACAAACCATGCAGCTCAACTGTCCGAAATTTTAGATTAAAACTCTTGAAAGAAAAAAAAAATCGTGTGAGTTATGACTTTAAGTTGCATTTCATGGCAATTACTTACTATTTCTTTATTATTCTCTTTCATTGAATTCTGAAATTTATTAGAAAAATATTTTTCAAAGTTGCATATTCTTAGAACTGTGGGATAGATTCTGAAAATTTTCTTGGTCACCTTAAGTGTCAAAATTTTAAGACATTAATGGAAAAAAAAAAGAAATCAAATGAGGTACCTGACTGCAATTTTGTTTACAAAGAATGATAAGCAATGTCGATGTTCTTATATCGGTTATGTTGTTGATATTTTTACCGCTAACGAAAACAGATTTTATGAAAACTTTAGAAAGTTGTTGGTAAATAATTCCTGGAAAAAAAAAATTATTCATTTAGATGAAATTGTATGAATGAATGAAATACCTGTATCAGTTCGTGGGGATTCTGTGTAAAATATAATTTGCGAATATTGAGTTCTCAAAGTGGAAAATAAATCTTCAATAAAATTAAACACTGTAACATTACTCATTGCTTGTCTTTCTTGAATTTCTGTAAATCACTGTAAATTAGATTAAATGTATGAATAACACTTCTAACTACCCTACCTAAAAAAAGAATAAGAACTCCCATTGCATAGTGATAAAAGTTCATAACTTCATTTGGTGTGGCTGAAGTGAGGTAAATATTTTATCATTCTGTGTATTTACTATTATTGTCGATAGACACTTGCACTAAATAAAGGCAGGATGTATAAGTCATTATTATGACAGTAATGAATTATATTGTCAATATTTTCCTGTATAACTTGTCAAACGGTCAGCAAAATAATGGCTTCAAAACGCTTTTAACCTGTAATATTGATGTTTCTTTATAGAGTCGCTATCATTATAACTGTGCTAGCTAACACAAATAGCACTTAAAAAACTGGAACAATTTTGTAATCATACCATTATCATTTCTGATCCAAGTTGAGAAATGAAAAATTATAAGTAATAGTGGAAAATGCGCTGAAATCAACTTTTGTAGATATTTCAAGCCTTGCGGGCCCTAAATTAGTGTCGCAGTAAATGTATATTGCGTTAACCATGACACATGACAAATTGTTTGCAACACAAACAACACAATGTCATATGGAAAACTATGTAAAAGTTTACAGTATGCAAGTTGTTTTTTCTTTGTACACATAAAACTGAAGTCAATATTGCAGTGTTTGGTTTCTATGTGATTTCATTATTTATTATTAATCATTATTTTATTGGCCCATTTTTTTCACATTCCTAGTGTTTCCATATTACTATTTTTTCAAACGAACAACTATTCATTATCACTTATAACAACTTGAAATTTATTGAAAAATTGATATTCAGTCTAAATTTAAGTTCTCTGCTGGAACTAAAGTAGGTCACTTAATTGGAGTGCAGTGCAGTGCTGAAATGATAATAAACAGACTTCAGTAAAGCATATCTTAAATAAAAATTGACACTTGTCCTGCCTTTACATTTTTGCGTGGACTCAGTTGTGTTGTAGCTTTAAGAGCAAGTTGAAATTTCACTAGTAAATCCGACAGTCTACCGAATAAGGCTTTTTCATTAAGCAATGCCAACTCTGCTGCAGCTCGCAACCCGACATGAATTGTTCTAGAGAAGCCAGCGTTCAATTCATTCAGCTAAAAGATAAACCAAATAAAAATGAAGTTTGAACAAGATTTTAAATTTACTTTTGCTTGATCAGTTAAATCGATCGTTTTTCCTTTAACCAAAGCGAATAATGTACGAGCCGACGCCTGAACTCCTTTAATAGTTTCCATTTCCATCACTTCAGGTGTTTTGGTTAACTCGGATTCAAAAGCCAAATATTTATAATATGCTTGCAAAATGGCGTGTTTCCATGCGTTTGTTAATTTTTTATCAGCGTGTGCAGTTGGTTTCACACCCAAATCATTATCAGGCTTATCACTTTCTTTACACAGGACAAGTGGAATTAATAGAATTATTAAAAGTAAATATTTCATGTTAACGTCAAATTTTTGTCAAATTTTCCTTCCATCTCTGTTATGCAAAAAACATTAGGCTCAGATTTTAAATAGAATGTGCTGTGACAACAATACATATAATGAAACAGTTGATTAAGATTGTTGTAAGGAAACGAAGCTTTGTTTAAGTGCATTATATTTTTATTTCATTTATCCAGTTTACATTTCCAAAACTTTTTTTTTCAATAATCAAAAGTGTTCAACCAAGAAGACCACCTAGAAGACCACCGCCACTACCACCACTTTTGCCAACACTAACACCACCACCACCACCACCGAGAAGACCACCGGAGAGGCCGGATGCAACGTTTGCTGCAGGCTGGACTAATTTCAGGGAACCAAGCAATCCTTTAAGACCAGATAAGACACCTTGAAGAGCTGGCCCAGCTACTTTGTTAGCAAGTATGACAGCATCTTTAAGCAATCCCTCGACTCCTACAATTGCGTCTTGAACGATTATAATTAAATGTTTAACCTAATAAAAATAAGGTAAGTGTACTGTACTTAGCCACAAGATGAATTGAATACTTACTAGATCCCCAATGCCACTTGGAGTAAGGAGATCATTAATAGCTTCAACAATTTGATTCAGTATCTTGTATAATTGGTCAGCCGCGTTAGGTGCAATTGGGTAAATAATATCAATGGCCTTAACAATTACGATTCTAAGTGTGTTGAGTACTCCGTTTAAAATGTCAGTTACACCAGGGATTTTTAATGGAATGTCGACTTTTTCATTGATATGTGGATATCTGGCCTGAACTTCTGCCGAAACGTGCACGTTGGTGTGGACAGTGTTGACGGTGTTAACAGTGTTGACAGTGTCATAGGTGTCATAGTCTGCAGGGACTGTTTCAGTTACGTATTGTGTAATAACGTGAACTTTACATTCGATTTGGGCAATGAATGCACAAGCCGCTAACAAAACCAATACAGCACGGTGGGTCATGGTGAGCTAAAAGAATAAATTGGTTTAGTTAAAGCTATATAAAGAACTATAAATTTAGATATAGAGAGAGAGTTGGTTAGGATTTTACTTGCCTTCCTGGTTGTTTACTGGATAAGTCTAGGAATTGAAGTGTGTTTCTATTGGTAAAATTGAGTTTATATAGTTTGCAGTTTCTTGTAACAGGTGTTATTGAAAGATGTACAATTTTCTTCCTTTAATTGAACGAGAAGTCAACAAATTAAATTTGCTGATACTAGTTTTCGATTGCTGAAATTGATTGAAATTGGTGGTGGCATCTGGTCTACTAATAGTTATTTTTGAAAATTAAAATTTTTTTTGTCACAATTGGGGTTATAAAATTCGGTGAGAACAAATGGACTCTAAAATTCCTCTTTCATTTCAGGATGTTTTATTATAAAAAACATTTATTTCATCGTAGTGTAAACCGTCTTTAGAAGAGTTCAATGCCATTTGTATCAGCAGTAAACTTTATTTATCTTCTCAAACTCATACTCGTCTGCAGAACAAAATTCTCATTTTTCTTTAATCAAAAATTAGGTAATGGGAGCCGAAATAACAATATTAAATTTATTTATAGATGTAATTTTTTATATAAGGTTTTCTTGAATTCAAATTAACTTTTTAAAACTTAATTAACTTTTTTTCTAAAAAAAAAAAGCATATATCGCATATCGATAAAAAATATAAAAGCCTCATAAACTCAAATTTCAAAAATAATTAGTTGATTTTCCTAAATATTAGGTTTTCTGGCCTTGTGCTTGACAAAGGTAAATATCATTAGGAACCGTTATTCATACGAACATTCACAAAATAATAAAAATAAATTCATTTCATTATCACTACATAAGAGAATTTAAGAGAAGATGAGGAATTTATTTTGCCCCTTCATTGTGGTTCCCTCTGGTGAGCGTTTCCAAAATGTCATCCCTCTTTCAACTTCTAATTCTTTTTGTAATAAACTATAATTCTTATAAACTTTCTCATGTTTTATCTTGTTTTCTTATTGTAGTACATATCTATAGTACATTACTACATTAAATCTACTGTAACTTTAATTTTCAAACATCTAGTACTAGTTATTCAAAACAGAAATAAAAGACAGCATTTAGATAATATAATATCGTTTAAATTTAATTGCTATAATGATACATAACTTTCAACTATAAAGCTATAATAATAATATTAACATTATTAATATTATTAATATTATTAATATTATTTGATTTCAGTGATTTGGTTTGCCACCAGTAGTTGTTTCCTCATTTTCAGTGGTTCGCCTGTTGAAAAAAGGTGGATGGGTTTCGGTTGTTCCAACTTCTCGTGCAACAAGAGGACGTACTGGGTGCTCGCTTGTGGTAGTTTCTTCTCCTACTTGTCGACGTGAATTGCCATCACTTGAGTGGGAAAAAATTCCTCCAGTAGGATGCCCAAGAAAATCACCACCATGGTGTTCCTGTTCAGTAGTAGTAGACGATTCACTGCTAGTGGTAAATTCTATTTCTCCCAGAGACAGAACGACGCAAGCCAGAAAAACACTGCAGATAAAAATGCGTGCCATGGTTCTGCAAAATATAGAGTTAGTTAGTTTATAAAACTTCTGCGTTTCATTCAACTTACAATAATGGTTTACAAGATGAGTTGTGTTTCGTGTTTAGATGTTGACTGAATGGTTCGATGCATGACCAAAACTTTTATACTGTCAAGTTTGTCAACAGTTCAAACCAGATCTAGCTAGGTCCATTACAGCTTGCTATTGTAAAACTATGAAGCATAATTTTTCAGGTACTTGTCATTAATTTTATGGCATGCACACCCTGTAGATTTCCAGTGAAACCTTGAACTCAATGCTTTGAGTTTGTGCTAAGAACGATAAGTACCAGTTGTTTCCTTGTTCATCTCATGAGTCAGTGCTAACAAAACATTCCATCTTATGAAATACAGATAATCTCTCTTGCATTCACTAATTGTTTAAGAACTTTCACTGTCAATGCAACTCTTTAGTTTCACCAAGGACAAAACAACTTGTACCTATGATTCCACGAACAACATAAGTGATGAAAGATTGTAATGACAAAAAATAATTTTAACTTTATGTCTTTTAATCCGTTTCTAAATCTATCTATTTCTATTTACAATATACTTCAGAAGTTAAATGAATTTATGTATTGATTACAATTAGATAGGCCATTTCCACTGGTTAGGAAGGGGCTGACGAATTAAATTCTCCCAAGGCTTCCATTCGGCAAATCGACGAGCAAGCATCAGTTCATTTTCAGCTTGAATAATCATTTCCTCAACTTGACCTGCACCAATTTTCGCTTCCACTTCGGCAACATTAGGCTCCTAGTTTTTTTTTTTCAGAAAAGTTTGTATTATGTACTTAGTAAATAAACATTAATAAATATTATTTACAGATTTTACAACAGCTAATCTTGTTTTCACTAACTCTTCCGTTGATTGTCGATACGGGGATTCAGCAGGGACCTTTTCTAATGCCCTTAGTATTTTATTGTACAAGACGGTGAGTGTCTAAACGAAAAAATATAACGAGTATTTATTAGATTAGGTGCTTTTAAAACAAATTTTTCTGCTTACGTGATGCGGTTTTGTAGCTACAGCTAGACCAGTAAGGCCAGTCGCCTATTAAAAAAAAACACAACCAAAAATTTAGATTAATAAATAAGTAAACAATAATTGAACGAATTTATTCCCGAAGTTTATTTACCTGCTTCAGAACACCAGCCATTTTGGCAGTAATAGTCCCGCACTTAATGCCCAAGCCACTCTTTAATGGCTAAAAATAAAATTGACATTCAGTTTTATTCAAAAAGTGTAGTTTTTAATATTATAACACGCAAACCAATTTTTTAATTCTGAAAATTTATTATCAATATTTTGAACGCGCAATAAAAATGACATGTGAAATAACTTGCAAAAAGAAGCGCCGTTGTCGAGTTTTTAGATTAACGAGCCACCAGCATCGACTTCCTTTGAGGGTTTACGTTGAAAATCCGCTGAGCTAAAATTTCTACACAAATATACCTTGTAAGTATAACTGAAATTCAGTTTAATAACTTTCCATATCATTTCACTTTCTCTGTGGTAACAAAATTCGGGACGAAAGAGCGCGTGGGGAGTGAGTCGAGAGTGGGCTTCACGGTCAAACCGGCATGGCAGTGCATGAACAGTGCAAATTACAATTTGGGAAAAAATATCAATTTCAACAATTTCTTTTATTCTTTCGAAATACACGTGATAACACGATCAATAATGTAACCAAAAAAAAGAAAATGTGGAAACAAAAGATGTAAAAATTTTTGTATTCAGTTTTTAGTACCCATAAAGGAAACACTATTCTCACTCTCACCCATCTAAATTCGAATCTGAGCAAATAAGACGCCATCAAAACACACCATCATCCCTTTTATTTTATTCCATAATATACCCCGCCCTTCTTTTAACACTGCTCGCTGAGCACCAACCCGCGGAAAAAAGTATGAGAGCTTTAAAGGGTTGGGCACGGTAGGGCGTTAATACGATTGTACATCTCTCCACCACATTGAGTTGTCCAGTACAGTGGACCGTCTCGCACCCACTTGGGTGAAAACGAGTATTAAAAGAGAAAAAAAAATCAATGCGGACGAGTTTATTTCTCCAGGGATTCAGAAGGGGTTAGATGAAAATCAAAGGTGTATATTTGTGATTGAAGTAAGTTTTTAATTGTCGTTTACCTAGCTATTTCGGTAAATTAAATAAATCGGCAGGAAATTACCGGCAGCAATCAAAACACCTGCCCGATTTTGGCCAGACAACTTAATTGAATGTCAATTTAATAAAAGAGGCCAAAACGAATAGGCCTATTAATTTGTTTGAAAAAGAAGGTTGTTAAAATATTGATCTAGAATGCGTAGCATAAATATTTAAGCACGTAGTTAAAGTTATGTACCTCTGGAGTAAATAAATTGCTTTAAGCAACGCACCTGAGTCGTCTTGGAAAACTTTCCTTCATTTATGAGGCAAGGAAAAACACCCTAAAGAAATTTTATTTGGCTACAGCCCAGACATATTTAAGTGATGAAAACCCTCACTCTTACGTCACAAGGGCGTTCCCCACAGTGTCGTCTCCCATTCCCTTCGAACCCCAAGACTATGTCAGGTGAATTGAACATTTTTTGGCATCCATTCAGAAAAGAAGTCTGAGATGCGGAACTGAGCCAAGGCACCTTGATGGAACCCAACTAGATATTGATTGAATGGATTCTTCGAACGAGCCCTCCAACCTTCGATCCGAAACACTACATAAATCTGAATGAAAATGTTACGATGAAAAAATAATGGGGGCACGTACTATCAACCTTTTTATTTCTCTTAATTTCTATCTAATCGATAAATGGATGGCGAATCGTTAACGCCATTTCTCATATGCAACTCTTTTAGGCCCAATTAAACGCAACCTCTAAATTGGATTGTGCAAGCGACATACGGCTTCTAACACGGTTAACCTCGTTTAGGTCAAATTATTTTAACCATAAACAACTTTTCACTTTACAAATCTATTTTTCCAAAAGTCAAATATTTTCATTCCCCATTGCCACAGTTAAGGTGTGAGCAAACTTAAAGATGCTATTCCCAACAGATTCCTGATCAATATTGTATTTAGCTAACACTTTAACAGGAAATAAGTGGTACGTAGTAAGAACTGTTAAAATGACGTATCGAACCCTAGTTTCTATAGCAACTGACCATCACTTTATTCTCGACACTGTTTGCAGAAGATGAGAGAGAATTGATCAAGGAAGCTCACCCTCGTGGTATGTTTCTCGGCAATGCATTGCCACATTAACATGCTATTCAAGTTCGCGTTGGCAGAGCAACGGTATCAGTACGTTGCCAAGTCGATTTTAGTGGAAAATATTGCAACGTTGTTTTTTTTATTTTATTTTTTTCTCTCTCAAGTGATGTAATTGAAACAAGTGCAGCTGCAGGTGCGCGTGCAGCTGTACTGCATTTCTCAGTTTTGAAATTTTTTCCATTTTAAAATTTGATCGATTAATTTGTTCCTGTTTTTGTAGGTATACTCGCGACTCTTGGTAATGTTCGTTCGTGGGCCCTGACCGTCCACTTCCGTCCCGTACGTACGTCGTCCATGCGTTACCCATATATCTCTCGTATTTTGTGAACATACGGCGTCAAATTGGACGCCGAAACAGCCGCCGCCATTTCTAGCCACGTGGCTCCCCCTTCTGCTGCCGTTTCGTCCAACGAACCAGCCGCCAAAATTTCGTTCTCAAGTTTCCGTCAATCGTTCACTAGTAACATGAACTACCTGAGGAGACGCTTCTCCTCAGGTGACTTGAGTGGCGAATATGGCGAGGGCGAAAGCACGGCTACAGATGCCGGTCAGCCACAAGGGCGAGGGCCAGGGGGGGCCGGGGGAGGAAGTGACCTCACGCTCAACCTGAAACCCAGTTCCACGACGAGCGCCCCAAGCTCCCCCGCCAAGAGCAGCAGTACCGCGGCCAGCCTCCTGCAACGCGTCGGTTCACTCACCTCACGCATAGACCCAACGGCCAAGGCCCACTACAACAAGGACAGATGCAAGACACTGCTTGTCATAGATGACCAACACACCGACTGGTAAAATTTCAATAAAATTATATCACCTCATCTTTAAATAACCAATATCTGCATTTTCGTTACTTCATAAGAATGATCAGATAACAAGACTTTTAAAGTTTCATTGCAAACCTTAATGGTCCTGTGGCTTTGATGCTTTAATTAAAATCCGCGAACACGTGTTGGAGGGTTGTCTGATGGAGCACCAGGTATATAAGGATCATATCGCCGGCAAATGGATGTGAAAGAGGAGAACTTCAAAACATGAGTTTAGGTTTTCACTCGTTGAAAAAAAAAGATATTGTAATTAAAATGGTGACTGACAACCTAATGTCAACAATTTAACTGTCGGAAAGACAATGAACTTAAAGCACCATCTACTAATGAGTTTTTTTCATATTTAATATTTAAGTCAATTGGTTACAGCACAAACCAAAAAGAGCAATTTGGCTACAACACAATTTTTTTAAAAAAAGAAAAGTTCTTTAAAAGTTAGTAACTCAAGTTGCAATAAGAAAATGCTGAATCTGACATTTTATATTGTTGACAATTTCCAACTAGAAGAGCGAGTTTGGTATTCACTGATTTCTTGTTGGCACATCAAGTTCAACATTCTTTTTGGCTTCCAAGATTTTTATTTTTGAATAAATTAAAACTCGATTCCTATAAGAAATCGACATACAAGTGCTCCAATGATGCGGTTAGACTGCCTCGAGAGACATCTAGTTTCAAAGTGGACTTGGAATAGTTAAAAATGTATAGCTTAATTCGATCTTTAATGTAAGTAAAGCGGTTTTCCTCCTCTTTGGGAATTTACAAAGGATTAAATCTTAATAGAATAAAAGAAATGTTCAGTCAAAATTTGAGGAACGTCATTTTAATGTATTCACCTGTTCTGAAACATTTTTATTTTTTTGTCTTCACTCACAATCAGCCTCGCATTTTAATCGAATCATGAATTTAAAACGCGTTACATAAATTGGATTTTTTGACGCAGCAAACGAATTGTGGGAAAAATGATAAACAATAGTCTTTACCATCCAAGTTGTGATTATCTGTCATAATTTACTATTCATGCACGCGAGGTGATGTGTGATGAAATCAAATTTCCCAGGCAAAGAAAGAACCAAAGTTGGTAATAAAAGAATGAAATCTCTGGCTGTGAAACGTTTCCTGGTTTCATGAGGCATTACAATTGTAACAACTTTATGTGTAATCCGTGTATTTGTTTGATAATGACAATTTATAGCTGACGTGATTTTTACTGAGATAAGTTGAAATCGCAGCAATTCTACCCTCACACGCGAAAAATGTGTCTCTGTAATTTGAAACGAGCATTCGAATTACAGTAGCTCAAAACCGGATTATGTTGCTTTAATAATCGACTAAAATTCATCTGTTGAAATTTCAATTAAAAATGTGTCGACGTAATTAATTGCTGAGTGTTGACAGGATGACAAAGTACTCAGAAAAAAAATGTACAGTTTACAGGTAGCTTGAAAGTGATATTTGTGGATCCCTGGGAAGTAATTAACCTGTCATAATATGGAAATATATTTACATTTTTTTATCACTTTTTTCAAAAAATAGTATAGCGTGCAGATAATTACCTGATGAGGACTAAAAATAAGATCAATAGTAGATAATACCCCAATTTAAATGCCTTGCGTTGCACCGCATTTTGTGTTATAAAATCTAATGAGAAAGATTACATGGATACTAAGGTTTCTCAGGTTTTGCGGCTGAATGTAGTCATTTAAAAGTAATCTAAATGCTTAATTCGGCCCGACCATATGAGAAAGGGCATGTTGCCGGATGATATGGTTCAGCTATTTTGAGCCGCAAAACATTAACCAGTTGTGAGGCATGAAAACAAAAGCGATTGCTATGAAACAAGAAGTGGTGGTCTAGTTGTGTTGTTGAAACTCATGTGCTTAAACGCACATGATTAGATAAACAAGTCTTTCGGCTTTGAACTGTATTCGAGAAAAAGGCACTCGATATTGGCGTTTCATCACCTACGATACCTATACTGTTTTCCTCCTCACGAGTCTGTTTATTTTTAAAACTTTCTTATTGACTCATGTTGCGTTTACTTTTTCGTCTGAAGTTACTGTTCAAAGATAGTTTTCTTTTTTCATTTGTTTTCTTTTATATATTTTTAACTACAACGCACGAATTGAATCCCAAACGTAACATCAAAGGTCACGCACGACAGCCATGCAATAATTGCATTTTAAAACCAGGGGGAGAATATGAGAAAGAACACACCCAACACATTGAAAGTAGGAATGGTGGGGGAAATCAAAGAAGTATTGACCAGAATTAGGTAATAAAAAATAAATTTTCATTATGACTAGATTCAATACCAAGTTCTCTTGGGCGAGTCAAGATTTTTTTGTATCAATAAGGAAAAAGAAACTCCTTTTCCGGTAATTACAGCAACTCGTTGTTATTAACGAAAATGTTTAATGGACAATATGTCCAGCCGTCAAAGTTCATTTCAATTGAACTTGCAAGTGTAATTCGCTCTATTAGAGAAAACAAGGACGAAGGAAAAGAATCTCTATTACAATTTATTTACTTGTTTTATTTGCTTTTGTTAGCATTTCCAAATTAGCTTTTCCAGCAGAGCAGCGAACATAAATAATGTAGAGTTAAAGTAGGTTCAGTAATGTCAAAACTCATTATATGAGAATGATATGCAATTACCTTTCGTAGTAGCTTGTAGTCAATAATTAAAGTCATTGAAGAGAAGGTGCTTGGTTGAAAGACAGCTCAGGGGTCAACATTCACGAGTAACTTCCCATAGCTACCGGATAATTTTATTTAATTATCTCCTAATTTGCTTAGAATTAAATTCTCTTTGAACTACCATCATGTTATGCAAATCGGATTGAAAAACCTGGTGTGAAAAATGAGATTATAATTATTAAAAGCAATTATTCTTGGTTGCTTTTAGCACTTGCAAGTTATATCCTGAAAAGTTAATCTCTTTATTTGTGTGTCTATCCCTCACTCTAAGAAATCTGGGTGTCAAAATGCCCCAAATTGAACACTCCAGGGGTGGCACTATTACTCTGTGTTACTTGTAAAACTGTACAATTTTTTACACCTCGATTTTTTAGAGTGCTGGGTGCAAGAAACAGACAAAACATTTTAAAAAAATAATTTGCTTTCGTTCTTTTATTATTGAAGTGCTTGTAGTTTACGACTGTCATAATTAAACGGTGCTGTTTTACTCTTTTTAGGTCGAAATATTTTCGTGGTAAAAAAATCCATGGGGACTGGGACATCCGCGTTGAACAGGTAAAAAGTAATCGTTTCCTCCGTTGACAAGTTATTGAAAGATAAAAGAAAAGTGGAGTGCTTTATTAGCTCATTGGAATTTAATTTCAGTATATTAAATTTACTCTGTTTTTGGAGTTCAGTCAGTTTGGACGTAATTTTATTTCATTTACTGAACGTTTTGGGAATTAAGTGAATGAAGTAGAAATGCTTGTCTGACAACTTTTTAATGTAGAAACGTTCGGTAAAGCGTAAATGCTCATCAATTTTATTTAAGCTTTTGAATTGTGCTAAATGTGATTTTCCACTGAGCTCGAGTTGAGTCAATTACAGCGTTGAAAATTACATCATTGATCATTATTGATTTCTTGTAGGCGGATTTTAAGGACATCAGTTTGGCCTCCTATTCGGAGACTGGAACAACTGTCGGTATGGTGGTGAACCGGAATGGGACCCAAGTAGTGAGGTGAGCCACAAAAAGTAGATTCAAAAATAAATTAAAACTTTTTTTAAAAGATACGAGGTTGACATTTAACAGTATCATACATCATAAATTTGCTTCACCATTATCCTTGCTTTGGAGAAAAAAAAATTGTTGTTGATCTTCTTTTTTTATTGTTGCTACACTGTGACAAATTGCAAATGTCAGGCAATGGAAGTTTAATTTTCAAACCAAGGTCTTTTCAGCCATTTGGTTTGGCACTGAAAAATTACCAGAAAATACTCAATTAATATAAACTACAATCCCCAAATGCACTTTTTGCTTTCACATAACCATAATAAATTATTGTCTACAAATCTACAATCGAATTAATTGATACTAATTTGTACTTGTTATTTCTTGTATATATTTAGAACCTTCCGACCGGATTTCCTTTTGATCCGTCAGCACATGCGTGATGCCAATACTGATTTCAGGAATCTGCTGCTTGGATTCAAGTACGGTGGTCTTCCCAGTGTCAACTCTCTGCACAGCATCTACAACTTCCAGGATAAACCATGGGTGGTCAGTTTTGCAATATTTCTTTTTTCTTTTTTGAATTTCTCTTGACCAGACACAGCATAAAGAAATCGATTCAGTTACTGAATTCTTGGAAGTTTTACCCTGCAAAGAATTCAGGTGCTTTTAGTTGTTTGTGTCGAAATGAAGGCTCTACAGGATATGAAAAAGATTCCATTCCTGCACGTTGTTGTTTAATATAAAATCGCCTCTATCTAGTTGTGGAATTTTGATGATGAAGAATTGCAGTAGATGCATGTATAATATATATTCTTTATGAAACTGGAAAGTTAATTGACTTGTTTAAGATTATTTTAGGTATTAATTGGGTTTACGACTTTTTTTATTACTTAGTTAATTGTAGTTTATTCAGCGTTTGGTGTAAATATGGGTGTTAAATGATGTCATAAATTGGCACTGATCGTTTGACATGCGTAATTTACTAGATGATAAAAACTGACAGAGTTCGTTAAGGATGTTATTGGATGCCTGAGATAGATGTCATTTTTCAGCCTTTGACATCCAGGCCAAGACGTTTTTCAAAATGAATTTTTTTAAAAAAAAAAGAGAAACCTGTTAAAGATGAGCCATATCATAAATGAGATGAACATGACTTTTTATGTCAGTTTGAAATGGTGCTACTAATATTTAACTGGGCTTTATATTAATTGGATTAACTTGGAAGAAGCTAGTAAAGAAGGAGGTAATTTTCAAAAGTGTAGTGATTTCATGGGATTTGTCATTTCCTGCCTCAATTACAAGTTTGCTAGAAGTTTTCAATTGAATCCCTTATTAGCACTTGCTTTGCTAACACCCAAGTCCTGTTCCCACTTCACCACCAGTGTAGCTGTTGATAACAACCAACAAGTTCTTCTTTTGCCACTACCACATGTCTGGTACTTTCATCAACTAGGCTCCATTATGAAGCCAAATTAAGTTAAACCAGGGTCTGATTTTACAGACCTGCCATCTGGCTACACTTTTACTACTACTTTAGTGCAAATAAGAAATCCTAAGACTAAATGGAATGTTCAAATCATTCAACAATGAAATTTTTACAAGCGGCTATTTCGAGATAACAATTTTATTTGTTGCAAATTGCCACGGAATAGCTTTAACAGACATATGTAAGGTCAATCTTTGTATCATGAGTTGGGAATTTTCCCTTTGACTCATCATTCAATAGCATTACCGCTGAGTCTGATTTATACCAATGTTTTGAGTCGGAGCACCACTCTTGATACTTTCGCCCACAGCAGGTTTTAAAATGAGGTGTTAGAGTCACGCGTTTAAAATTTACTACATCCCATGTTTAAATAGCTTAGTGCTGTTCTTACTACTCTTTCGCAGCTTCTTTCTTTTGTTATGCTCACCATCAAAATGTTGTCGAGAATAATTTCACAGGAACGGTGCTTACCAAAATAAAGACTGGAATTCTTGAGGCCCATTCTGTCACGCATTGTGCGTGTGCGCACGATGTGTACAGTTTGATTCAGTAGTACAATAAATTATTTAACAAGCGATGCTATGCAGGCTGTTGGTCAGAGTCTATAAATTTAAGACAGCAGGCCATTTGTTTTCCTTTTTTTTTTTTTACTAAGGAAGTTCCCCCTTCTTATAGTTTCAAGGTTAGTTTTAAATTGATTTTTGGTATGACAACTTTGGCATGGTGTCATTGAATAGTTGTCTTTTGTGAAAAAAAAATTGTGACACATTTGAGTAGCAGTTTTACTTCAAGTCTGGGAAAAAAAAATCATAAAAGAACAGTTGTGCAATGTCATGGAGCGTAGTCTTTGTCAAAAAAATATTGTGACAAGTTAAACATAGCTGTAGACTTCCATAAGCCCTTTCAGCAAGTAATCGCAGAGGAATAGGATCTAATATAATGTTTTCTAATGATGTCTTTTTCTTGGGTGGAAATGTTACGTCAACCTGTTTGACAAAATATTCTTTAACCGTTTTTGGTTAGATGTGCTCACCTTTATGTAGACAAAAATATTTCAAGCAACTTAAACGGCTATTGACTAAAATCGTTCTAAAATTTTTGTCAGTTTGTCATTCAAAAAATTCAGGCTTTGGTAAGCCTTCAATGTCATCATCAAGAAAAATCACTGCTTTATAATACTCTTTTTAGCAGTTATTTTCCAATTTTTTTTAAAAGTCTCTTTAAAGATGAGATCTTTGAAAATGGCTTCTTTTGTGAGTGCCAGAGCCAAATACGGCTTCAACAACGAAACCTGCATGCTGCTTCCATTTATTTGGTGAAAGGAAATGTCTATAAGGTGCAATTAGAACTTTTCCATCTCTTCAAAAACTAATCAAAAGTGATCAACTCTTTTGCATGGAAAAAAGCACGTAAACACCTGACATTTGATAAGTGTTTAAAACGCTCTCCGCGCTTAACTTTTACTATTCAGTGCAAATATGATCCTTGAGTTTTTCCATAACGTTTGATTTACAATTATATTTGTTTTCTGACATGCTTTGAAGAATGGGTAACAGGTATTTTTTGTAGTAATTTCCTTTTTGTATAGGAAGAATCATTAGAGTAATTGAATCTGATGTCAATTTGCTTCCTCAAAAAGCAATCGAACTATAAGCAATTTTCTGATAAGATGTTTTGTATTATATTAATCGATAAAATTTCATGCAGTCATGTACGATTTCCTCTCAAAGCTGGGAAATTGCAAAAATTTACAACACTACGTAATGCTTCTACTGTTCTTTTATGTACACTTCAATTTCTACAATGTCAGATTTTCGTGACTAAATGCTATTTCTTTGTATTTGAGCATTTCGCTTGTGATCGTCAATCAAAACTGATCATCCTCGTTGTCTGGTCATATAACATATCCACTGAGTAAACAGCCACAAATCATTTTCAGGCATTCCTTATCACATTACAGAAACCAGCTTGAAATCTCGACAATTTATTTTTGTCTCCCTTTTTATTGAACACTAGTTTTGAAATAACAATAACAACCACTTGCCTCAAGATTCTTCACCCGAGTTACATACGAGCCTACAGAAAAAAAAAGTAATGAGGAACGATAAAACCGACAAAGAATGGTGAAATGTGATATGAAATAAAATCTAGAATGTAACTCTAGTGGTGGGAATGATCTAATGAAGGTATTAACAAAGTAATTTTATGTCGATTTTTGTGCAAATATAGCAACAAACGTTACAGTTTTGGAAAAATGAAGTGAGGAACATAACTGGTTACCGCATCTTAGAGTGTGTGCTGACAGATTAGGATAAACTATTACAGAACAGTAATAATATTAGATGTCTCCAGCGTTGATGTAGAAGTCTCGATATTGGAAAACTCACTTAACCTAAGACCTTGCACGTTAGAAGAACGCAGTACCCACTTGGGAAAAATAAACTTTGAACAAAAATGTTAAGGAGGACTCTCATTGGCTGTTGTCATTGAGAGCACTTATGGGACTCGTATTAGAAGAATTTACATAAGTAATATAAGTTTACATTTCATTCAGACACTTTAATAGTTACACAAATTTCAGTTTATCTCCAAGTCATAAAGTACTCTTCCTTTTTGATATCTAAGCAAAAGATATTTTTGCAGACTCATTTTATTGTAAAGACACGAGTACAATCTCCCTTTAGTTCTTTACAGCTTTCTTTTTAATTACCAATTTTCTAAATCTAAGATTTATATCGCAAGTTTAGGGGTACATTGACAATCTGGGTTGTTGATAATATTTTTCTGCCCTTTTCATTGACTTAGCTTCTGGGAGATTTTTATAACTTAGAAACCTTTTCTGTGTTACAATTGCAGTTTATTTTTTTTATTATTTAAGTCAACCTCTTTAAAAAGTAAATGTACAGTGATTTGAATAAAAGCCTGTCAAGTGCATTCTCTATTACTTTTTCAACTGTATGACCCAACGTGCAGAAAAGTTTAATCAGCCTTGACAATTTTGAAGAATTTAAATTAAGTTGTAGATGTGTGAGGGTAATTCTTGCAAGTAGAAATACATGTTGAATTGTTCCAAAAGTTCACGCAGTCATGAGAATTCTAATGAAGTTCTCTGTAATGAAATTTTTAATGGAGTTCTCTTTTTCTTTTACCTGCAGTTTTCTCAGTTGATTCAAATCCAGAAGAGACTAGGAAAGGAAAACTTCCCTTTAATCGAACAGAATTATTATCCAAACCACAAGGAAATGGTGAGTAATTATTTTTTTTATATATAAATAGATTAAATATTAATGATTTCACGTATACATTGGGCTAAAATTAGTTTTGAGAAATGTGTATTGTTTTTTTGGCACATAACCTTGGTTCATTAATGGTTGAAGTTTACGATAAACAGCATTAAAAATGCTTTCAGTAGATATATGCAGGCGACGTGGACTTTAGTATGTACAGCCAAGGACATGCCACATATGCGCATTGCAATGCAAACAAAAACGAGATTTTGTTGCATTTGTCGAGCATGTTTGTTTAAGCTTCTACAGGAGAAAAAACTATGAATACAGTATGCAATTTACTGTTACGTGAAACTAGTGAAACAGAATGTTGGTAATAAAAAGTGAGAAAATTTTGTTTTTAGAAAAATATTCACTGCAAACATGATTTAAAGGGTTTAAGTACGGACTTGACTGTTAAATACAAACATTAGAATGAACAAGAAAAGTTTACGGTCGAAGGAAGAATTTGGCTGATCTTTAATATTTGTAATTGTAATCCACTAATGACACAAAAAGTGAAATTTTCCTTTTAAATATTCCTACAGTCAATGCCAAGTCCTGGATTCATGAGTCATACAACTCCGGGTTTTTTGAAGTGTCTTAGCATTTTAATGTATAATAAATTCGAAGCATAATTGTGTGTGCGTATGACAATAATAGTCCTTGTGGGTTCTTGCTTTAAAAATGTTTTATGCAAAGACAAGTATAGAATGACCATGAGAAGTAAATGGAAGTAAATTTTAGAAATGCGGCAGCAAGAAACCATTAAAGTTGATCATCACATTAAAAGAGTTCCGATATGATATTGCAATGCACTCTGAAAGTTAAAAAGTAAAAAATACATAAAATAATAAAAATTTGTAGGCTTCGAATCAGATAGTGTGGCCTAGGTTATTTATAATCTAATTCACACAATGTTCCAGAGCATTAAGGGGAATACTCTGAAATGTACTAACTGGATTGAGTTGTGTCAGGTTTCTTCTTGGTCAAATAGATGATCCGTAATTAAACAAATTGTCTACACCTATTTAGTATGACACGCCACGCCTTTGTTAAATAGCTCATTTCTATCTCACTGAGGTGTCATCAGTTTTGGCTTCAAGGTGACGACTTAAGGGCATGTCCTGGGAGCCCTTACAACCCGTAAAAGCTATTTAAACTCTTTGATTGTGTCCAGGTTGGAGTAAAACAAAAAAAGTCAAAATTAAAGATGAGTTTGACTCCCTGGTGGGATAGCTTTATGAAATGGAAAAACATTTTGGATAAATATTGCTGCCTTAATATTAACTTTTACCTAGTAAACAAAATAACACGAACCTTAATGCTCTTCCGGGTAGTTCACTTTCCCTTTTAACTGACAAGAGCGAATATGTTAAGATTTATACCTATCCATTACCCGTTTAAAAGCAAATCAATAGAAAAGCTATGCATGCAGTTTTAGATGTGAAAAATATCCAGGCATAGAAGCATTTTATACTGAATATTTTTATCAATAGTTCCTTGTGTATATAATGATGCACGACTCCATTGATTTAATATTAAAAAGGTGATGATCATTGAAAATCAATTGATAAATAATGTTTAATTCATTCTCTTGTGTCATATTTAGAAAAATATGTATTTTGAGCTAAGTTCTTTCCAAAGCAAATATTTTATTAATAGGAAAAAAGGGCGGATATTGATTAAACTAGTACGTGTCAAGTCATATTTTATTTTAAGCTGCCTGGTGTCCACGAGCAATTTATTTGAATGAAAGCAGCTTTTAAATAGCAAAATAAAAAGAAGCCAATTTTCTAGCTCGCATATATGTGCAGTGACGTTTAAATGTATGAGGTTTTACATAATCTTCATTTAATTAGGCAGGTGTCACGTTGTGTCATCTGCTATGTATTATACTGTCACTTAACGTTGACATTCCTACTATTAATTGTTATGTTTAGGATTTAAACAAAAAAATGTGTTTTGTTTGTTATCCTTTTGTTTTAATTCATTGCGCGTTCATTGTGCAAGTAAAAGATGATGGAGAAAACGTGGTTTTGATTAGTGAGTTATCTCGTGCAGCCAGATTCAGCTGGCTTTTCATCGGAGATTAGGTAGGCATTGACATATTTCTTGTTGTGCACACTCGGGATAGGAGATGGATCGTTGGAAATGTAGACTGGAAAATTCCATGAAAAAAAAGACTGCAATATCAAATGGTTTTAGTGATGTGTCATTCCTGTCGACCTGCCTGAATGGACAGACATTTCTAGATTGGGTTCTGTTTCTGAATTGGTTGCCAGATTGGGAGTTTAGTTGGGTCATTCGATAGTTCTTGTCTCGAATTTCATTTTCAGTTGAGAAATTTCGCACTATTCACTCGAAGCATTGAGTGCACCAATCAATCAAGCCTCCAGCCATTATACTGTTTCTACAATAGTGATATTTGAAGTAGTGCCCTCTAGTGATGATTATCTACTCTCAGGAATTAATGAATTTGATTTCTCAGTGGAATAAATGATTTATTTCTTTTTAAGCTTGTACAAAGGGCAGGCTGAAAGTGCCATTAAAACAATTTATTTAATAAATAATGAAAAAGTACATAGGTGAGCCAAGAAATAAATAAAAAAAAAAAGAATACATGATTTTTATATAGTTTTTTTATCTTCTTCAAAATTTGTACTTGATTATTCATTATTTTTATTTATAGCCTAAGTAGTCTTCAATAATCTTTGTTCTTATTGTAGTACCCACTTTGGTATTGCCGTACGTAATAATTGAATTTCACTTTTTGTTTTCATGGCTCGAGTCTTTGTCTCATCTTCTTCCTCTTAGTCTTTTCCTTCATGCATTCCTTATACACTCGACTTTTGTTCCACTGACAACGCCCGTCCACTTGTGGCATGCATATAGATTGTTGAGCCTGACAGTCACCACTTAAGTCCATTGCTGTGTCCCAGGCACATGTATTTTCATTTACTTTGCACTTGGGCCACCATCTGGAACGTGGGCAGGATGCAATCTAGATGATAAATTCATAAATAAACAACTCTTCATTTGAGACCTTTTGATTGAACTTCATTATTAATAAACAAAAGTTTTCTGAGAATGTTATTTTAAACACTCTAACATAATTGGAAATATGTTGAAGTTACCGCAATCAAATATTTAAGTTGTGAGAGAAGGAAATGTTCAAGAGAAGTGCAGAAATCGGAAAAATGTCGGGAAAATAAATTTCAAAAATTTAGTAGGTTCACTCCATGGCATATAATAACACTACATTTGTCATTCCTTTTTGGGGGAATCAGATAAAAGTTTTGTAACATTGGTGACTAGTTTCAATGAAAAAAGAATGAATTCGCAATTTTATACTGGCATAAAGGGTTACAAAACATGTTAGTAAAAAACATGCTATGTCATTATTTTTTCAATTTTTTTCTCGCCTGTCAGTGGACATTAATCATAAAGTTGGGCTGGTAAACAATACTGTCATTGCAAACATTCATTTGGAGATAGGACGTTTTGTTTTGACTGAATTCCATTTTAAGCTTAACCAACAAAAAAGAGTGGAAAACATGTTTAAGAATGACAAGTAGGTGCATTATCTGAGATTTAGTTACGCTCTAATGCAGTGTGTTTACTATTCCTTGGCAGTAACTCAATTAGAATTTTGAACGATTTTTTTTTTGTGAGTGATACCATCGGTTTAAAATTCTGTTTCCAATTCCATTCCAGCTTCTTCGACTCCTTTTATGGCAGTACTTCCTTCTCTTGGCGGTTGCAATTTGAAAGTAACAACAACCAACACTTTTTGCAAACTGTCACCTTTAAAAACAATAACTGTCAGCTTGTTGAGGTTTGAATTCATTAACAACTTGTGGCAGCCGTTGAATTTTATAATGAGTGTTATTAAGTCTGAGTTACAATACAAGAGCAATACAAACAACAATTAATATGAATTTTTTAAACTTTTGTTAAAGTCATCATTTTTTTGACTCATAAAACTAATAAATTTCTAATTACGCCTTAATAAGTCAAGTGAAAGCAACTGTCGTACAATTACGTTTTAATTTTTAATTAAAGCGTATAAGGGAGGTTTATTAATGCGCATGTGTTCATTGAAACATGAGAACATACCAGCCGTTTCAAAACAAGAGAAAGGGCCCATTCCATTTCACAGACTATTTAAAAATCCAATGCAGTTGGAAATGAGATTCTGATCTTATGGGGACAATTAACATTGTTCGAATTTATAAAAGTATTCCCAAATTGGTTACGGTCATACAAATAATTACGCGAATGGATTGCATAAATGTGGGTCAATAACCAAAATGCATTTAGTTATCAATTGGTTGGTATGTACTCAAATGTTTTTGAAACATGCTGACCACATACATGAACCACTTTAAAGTGAATAAGGGATGGTTGCCAATTCCTAATCATTCCTTATTTGCATATCTGCACTCAGTTTAAATATTTATTGAGAAAGGAAATTTCCAGGCCAGTAAAGATTCGTTTTTTTTTCAAGATACCGTTTGGTCAATCAGCACTCTCTTAGAAATGAAGGTGTTAGTAAACACCTTTAAGCTTGTCCCCAAACTGACACCAATACGTTCACATTCATCTACGAATACACTTTGTTCGCACTTTTAAAAGTGTAATCAAAGGTGTTTATCAACACCTTCATTTCTAAGAGTGCAGTGCACAGTGCTAATGGGAACGACTGGCCTATATAAATTGGTAGAAAAGACGTTCAGACAATAACTGTTAGAGGAAACGAAAATGCCATTTCCGTCACATTTTCTTTATTTTATGGCACACTTGGTGAGATCTCCGGCTTATAAGTCCAGCTTTAGGTAATTTGGGTGGGGAAAAGACCCTATTTAATACTGGCGTCGAATGAATTGGACGACAAAAGTGGAGACATTAAAAAAGTTATGTAATATATAATCTGAATTTAATATATATCAATTATATTGAAATTAGGTTTCCTTTTAAAATAGTTGCTAATAGATGTCACTGGAAATAGTTCATTATTAACCCCAAGGTCGACAATGATTTAGCTATGTGATCGTTTCTGTTTAAGGTGAAAGTGCTTTTAATATATAAACGTTGTACTAGTTGAATTTGCTTTAGTGCTTTAAATTAAAACCCTTTAAAGTTTTTTTTGCGTCTTATTTTAGAGCTACTTTGATTAGCTTAGCCATTGAAACCACTTTAGCAAGAGCACAAACTTAACAATCGCATGGAAAAGTGTAGAGACTAAGTGCACTCCAGTGTTGGTTGATGACAAAAAGTATCTTCGGTTATTTGTAAAAAGAATTGAAGAAACGTCATCGAATGAAAGGAAAAAAAAAATTAGCTCTGAGTTTCATTAGTAAACAGTCTATTTTCAAATTTTTCACTTCTCTCTCCCTTTTTTGCTGATCTTTTTGAAACGATCACCAGAATTGCAAACAGAAAACAAACACAATCCTTCAAAACAAACATGAATTGACTTACGCTCTGTTTGCACTATGCTAAGGCTTCTTCGTTTGTGGTAAAGTCAACACTCACCAACGACCGAAACAAAAATCTTTGGGATTGTTCACAGTTGAACACCCAAAGTTTTCCAATTTCAAATTTTAAAATTTCTGGTTCATCATCCGTTCTTTCCTCATTTACATAAATCACCAAACACAATATTGGTTAATTCAATCAACTGGAATTTTACGTACCTTGCATTCACATCCTTGTTTGTACAATAAACGAAATCCTTTTTTCTGTTTTGTTGTGAGCTTCGACCATTCTTGGTAGTAGTTGCACGAAGATAAAAGTGCGCGAACACCATCCACTCTTCCAGTCACTAAATATTTAACATTGGGTTTCAAATGGACCCCACACAAGCCATCGTCTTTAGTTGACCAGATTTGTCCATGCTTGAGAGCCAACTTTGTTTTCTCACTAGTCTGAAACAAATCACATAATCTTTAAGAAACGGACATGTTTGGATTGTCAATATGCAGCATACGGTTTACCTTGAATGCTTTCTTTACTTTGACCTGAATCACTTGAGAGTGCTCGTATTTTTGTGGTAAAATTTTACTGCTCTTCACTTTAACGAGTAAAACTGTTAAGCAAAGCAAGGTAAAAGATAAAAATAAATGTTTGATGAAAATATTAGGAAATGAGACACATTGCACCTCACTTAGTTTTGAAAGTAAAGTTTGGACGTGTATAAGGTCACCTTGACATTTCCTCTTTGTTGATGTGTTGCCAGACACACCCGTCGTACAAATCAACAGGGTTTTTTTTTCTATTTGTTCTCGATTTTTGATTTTCACAAAAACTTGTTTGAGCGGTTAAAGAATTTCTAATATTAAATTTTTAAGCATTGTAGGTAAAGTTTCATACGAGTTTAATTCCACACGGTTTAATTAAATTATACTTTTTACTCTTAATGCCTAGATTCACTCTTGTTTTTTTTTTCTTTCCACTAATCTCAAAAAACCAATTACTCTAATCGATTTGTTTGTGGTCTACTCTGGGGAAGGAGATAAGCTGACAAGATTTTTTCAATTAACCAATCGTACTTGAATTAGTTAACCTGCATAGTATTTAAATGGAAAGACTTTAGTAAATCGAACACTGGATGTAGCGTTGAGCAAATTGGTTTCGTAATTTCTTTCCCCCCCAAAAAAAAAAATAAAAAAAAATTCACCTTGACAATTTCATAAGCTGCTGAAATAAGCAAATTTGGATCGAAATGTTTATGATCGAAGATTATTTTTTATTTACATTCCTTTATTTTTTTTTTTGCGGTATTACATGCTGTAGATATTGAATTCCTAAAATACACATATTTGTTTTCGTACAGCCAACTGTAACGGATGGATCAATAACCTGTCTGATCTTCCTTTAAAAAAACACATAAAAAAAATTTTGAAGTGGAAATTTCTATTATTTATTGTGGCAACCTGAACTCCAAAATTACCACACCCATTTTTCTCTAAATTGACCATGGTGATTGTAATATTTACTTCCTTTTACTCTAAATTAGCAATTACGTTGCTGATATAGAGGATAAGTCAAGTTGTCATAAAAGGGGAACGATAACACTGAAATAGCAACTTTAATATGAGTACATGAGATGCTTCGCCTTGAATTTATTGCCATGCGTAGGAATTAAGTTGAGTGGGAAATTGAATAGAATGAGTTAATTTTAAGAAGAATGCAGTAGTAATGAGGCTTTCCTACCGTAATCTGACTTGCAGTAATGTGTCTGGGGATGTGCGGGGAGACAAGAACACGAATCTCCGCTTCTGCAAAATACCAACACGAAAAGCAATGCGACTCCAAAGTACATCGTGCGGCAACTGGAAACCAGAGACAAACACTTTGCTTATTGAAATGTCGCCAATGAAATTTAATCTTTAGATAATTGTAAACGAACGTTATTCATATAGCTTGCTTCATGCAACGAACGATCTCTCTATCATGAATAGCCCCTTGGCACCAATCGTAGGAAGTGCCAACCATGCGTGACGTCACCATGCATGAATGTGAAAACGCGAATAATGGTGGGCTATTGACCCGGCAAATGGTTTGACAAGTGAAGATAGAAAAAAAGGAAGAAAAAAAGACAAGTATTAAGGAAATTTCTGTTAGAATGGTTTAAATTTGTTGATGGGAAAGAATTTCACGCACTTTCTCTCTCAGACGTTTAGTCTGCACCCTTTTTTTTTTTCTTCCTAAATTCGGGGAATGAAGTTAGCTGGGTGGGACTCTCTCCATAATAGTCCAGTGATAATTGCATCACAGGTGGAATTGTTATAGTAGGTGGTATTAACACGTAATCGCCAATATGTTTTTCACTTACAAGTCTAAAAATTTTCTCGTATAAATAAATCATTGATGTCCTGCGTGAGAAAAATCACTTCATGTCCCTAATGAATTTTTAAAATTTAAACCTGGCACCACAGAGTACTCCTTTTCTTTCACATAAAACCGGGTTTAAGAAAGGCTAGATAGAGTACCATGCTTTTATAAAAAAATAAAATAAATATAAAACTTTAAACCATAAAGATGACGCCTCAGACTACCCTTTATTTTTTTTTTTAAAGGAGTGGAAGAGGATCGGAGTGTTTTCCCTTCAATTACTACAAAGGTAGGGAAAGGCAGACCATAATTCCATCATTGTAGATAGGAACAAGTTGAGATGTGGGTGGAGTCGGAAAGTGATGGCTGAGAGGTTAAAAGAAAATTGCACTGTTAGATTTGATATATAGAGAAAGAGTATAGAATTCCTTTTGAACATGAGTTCAGTGCCAAGGTCAAATTTGTGGCGTGTTGAGAATGAAACGAGCGTGAAATATGATGACTATGGGAGAGTTTGAATTCCTGGTCTGCGTAAATGTCTGGTAGAACTGATAAACTGGACGCTGTCGGTTTCTACGCCAGAAATAAACCGTTGATAAACAAAATGTGGGTTGATTGTGACGTCACGCATTCTTCTCTGAACAACGTCAGCACTGGCTACTATCGAGGAAGCAGCGATTTGTTAGTGTGGTGACTAAATATGGTCAAACGAGGTCAAAAATGGGAGTCGAATGCACATTTTAAAATGGTGTATTAAAATATTAAAATTTGCATACTTGTTTGTAATTTTACCTGAATTGAGGTCGAGCCAGGTTGACAAGTTGGAAAAACAAGTGTTGCTTATCTCACCGGGTACAACGTGATCCCATACTTTCTAAACGAGTGACGTTTCCCTTTCTCAGGTGAGGTCTACATTGACTTCACTCCGTCTCGGCCGCGTGCTATAGTAAGTGTGTTGTGTGCTAACACATCACGTGACCCCGATTTCCCAAACATCCCCCGCCGATGGGAACGCGTGGGCCTAATTCTTCTTATGACATCATTCCTTAATTGCATACGCTCCTTTTTTAAAAGTTTTTTTACGAAAATCATTTGACATTTGGACATTGGTTTTTCTTTCAATTCAATGGTAGCATGCTATTTTAGAGGTCGCTGCAATTAATCAAACTTTTCTTCTATTCTGACGAGTTTTGCGATCGGCCGCTTTGCAGTGATGCCGAGTTTAGGGGGACTCATCTTTGACATTAGTAGCAATATTTCTCTTATAAATAGATTTTTCGATATTGAAAGTTTATTCACGTGGACTTGTTACACCATGACCTACAAGAAACTTTTTCTTTTCTTTTTTTTTTTTAACCTTCCAACATTTTAATGACGTGGTTGCATCATAAGGTGACCTCATTAAGGTGAAGGAAGGAGAAAAAAACGAAACACACCCCCGTCTCGTGTTATTTACGATATAAAGGTCAAAGGTCCATTTGCACACCCACATTCCTACATTGGTGACTTGCTTCTCTCTCTCTCTACAGTTTTCTCTGAATATTCTGTGTTGCAGTTTGGAAAATTTGCGAGCGAGTATTCCATATTTCATTATCTCCCCTCTAAAAAACTAGGCAGAGGTAACTGTGAGTGGTGAAGTAGTAATTAATGCCACTAAATGTGAGAATGTTGCAGCCTGTTTACCCTTAGAGTACCTAAGAGTAGTTATTAAGTGACGAATTCGATAAGGAGGATGGGAACATTGTCAATAGAATACATTAGTTTAAATTTTTTTAAAGTATTTAAACATTAATCGTAGGGCGGCTTAGGCTAAGGAATCGTGGCAATCTTATGTCGCCACATTAAAATCGATCGTGATGGCATAGAGAAGAAAAGAAAATGAAGTGATGCAATCTTTTTAGTAGAATACACTTGCTTAATCACGCCTTGTTGTTTTTGGGGATTTTCAGCGGTTTCGTATGGTTATTTGTGTGATTTCCGCTAAAAAGGAAATGGTGAAAAATGTGTCTGCGCAACCCGCATTGACCTACCGGGTTTCAATCGCTATGTCGTAACGTTAACGAGGGATGGTGAAATTTCATCCTTGAGAGCTTCATCAAAAGACGAAAAAAAGTAGACAGGCTTGTGATAATGAGGGCATTAAGCAGAGAGCCCTATGATGTTATGGGTTACACGATTTTACATGTGTTTTTTATTTTTAGTAATCCCGAGCGGGAGCTTCATCTAGTAATAAATTTTCTTGCAAAAGCCAGATACAGTAGCCTATATTTTGTGCTTTGAAAATAGCTGACGTTTACCAGTCTGTCAGTTACAAGAACGTTGTAAATATTTGCTTAGTTTGATGATGGATGAACTGTTGCGTAATTGATTTAAGCTTTGCTTTCAGAGTTTAATGACGAAATTCAGAATAAATCTGGTAGAAAATAGTAATTTTTTAAAATATTTAACAATGCGCCTAATTTTTGTTTGCCCGATTTATAAAAATTGCGGGAAAAGTGTACCAACATTTCTGAGTTGCAAGAGTTTTATAATCAATATCAATTTGAATTTCTAGCCATGGTTGCCCTTGTTAGAGCAAGGTGTCAGTGTATATCGCGTAATGAATGAGTAATTAACATTGATTCTAATTAAAAATCACACTGTTTTCAGTTAACCAGCCCCAAATTTCCTGTTGTAGTGAAAATAGGTCACGCCCACGCTGGCCTGGGAAAGGTAAATGACATTTTGATGAAAAGTAATTGCGATTATTTGCTTAGCAAATATTTGTTCACTGATTCGCTTTGCAGGTGAAGATCGACAACCATTATGACTTTCAGGACATTGCAAGTGTCGTCGCCGTGACGAACACCTACTGCACCACGGAACCTTACATCGACGGCAAATACGATGTCCACATTCAGAAAATTGGAAATAATTACAAAGCATTCATGTAAGTCAGGATTATTAAAATAATTTTAAGAAATAAATAGGAGGTAGGTAAAATGCTGGTTGTCTGTGAATGATGTCTGTATCAATATTACAATTTTTTAGAGCAGCATGATGTAAAGTATTTTTTTACGGAAGAGGATACCAAATTACCAAAAAAAAAATTAATTAGTTACCCGCAAGATAATTTTTTTTTGTATTATTTTAAGTTTTAGAGAACGTGTGTACAATTCACGGTTTTTATTAAACTAAGAAATTATTAAATTCATTCATCGAAATCGCAGGAGAAAATCCATCTCTGGAAACTGGAAAGCAAATACAGGTTCTGCTATGTTGGAGCAGATTCAGCTGACAGAACGGTGATAGATTATTATTAGGAAATTTAGCTGACACATTAATTATAACTTTTTGTATCAACATTTTTATTAATAGATACAAGCTGTGGGTTGATGAGGTCTCGGAGATGTTTGGAGGATTGGACATTTGTGCTGTAGAGGCCATTTGCGGGAAAGATGGAAAAGAAATGATCATCGAGGTAATAAATTATAACATGTTGACTTTAATTGGTTGGTGCAATTTATTTTCTTAGGTGAACGATTCTGCCATGGCACTTCTCGGAGAAACTCAGGAGGAGGATCGACGGCAGATCGCCGATCTTGTTGTTCATAAAATGCAAACCTACTGCAAACCGACTGTTGCGTACGTCAATTAGACTCTTTTGTCTTGTCACTTGACTAAAATATATCCCGTCTCCTGAAATGAATATAGGCAAGCCCAATCTCGCCAAAGCATCACGGGAGGTTCCCAAAGTGGTTCTCCTGCTGAGATGGAACGTACTTTGTCATCTGACACAGTTGGAATGCCTAGTCAGGGTACTCCAACTTTGCAAAGAAGAGATTCGCAAAGTGAGTTAGTGACCTTTTTCACGAAAAGTACAAATCGTTTATAACTAAAGTGCTTCAATATAGTGCGTTTAATTACGAATTAATTAAATTTCTCTCTTATTCACCAGCATCTCAATCAGGGATGACGCGAAGAGACTCAGAGACGTCAGAATCACGTGCAGCGGGAACTCGTCGCCCCAATGGTGAAAAAGAAGATACTGACGACACCATGCGCAATTTGCGAAAAACCTTTGCCGGAATATTTGGAGATATGTAATTTGCCCTTACCATCCTCACGTCTTGTTTTTCCCTGCTATCATTTTCTTGCTTTATTCATATTGACTTGTTGCTTCTTCTGTCAAATCTATTTCTTTTCCTATTTATCTGTAAGTTGCGTATTTTTCACCGTATATATTACATTTGTATTTCTTTACTCATTAATCAGTGCAAAGTGTAAATTTTGAATTCTGAGTGGTGATGAACGCTCTCGAGCGTGTCATCGTTGATATATCCCCCCCACCTCTATTGAGTAGGCTAATTATGTGGGGAATAATAGGATGGATATTACACATTTTCAAACTCCCTAATTACGTCTCTCGTCTTAGCTTCATTTGAGTTGGTCTTTTATGGGCCACCGAAGCTGTGCATTGTGAGATTTAAGCTTATGTACAGTGATTGAAACAGTGGCTTAAGTGGTATTTGCGAGCGAATAATGGACAATGTAGATGAAAAATGTTAGTGATTTATTTTAAAATTGTAGTTCCTGAAATATTGCACGGTATAATGTTTCATTTTTATTAGAGTAACCATTGGATTAGTGAATGCCAATGATAAACCTTGAATCGTACGGATCCATGTTATCCATCAAAGCAGTGGGTTCTGATTCTATTGCCCCTTTGTGCTTTGATGCTGGACGTCACTTTGAACGGCTTCGGTTCATCCCATATGTGGGCTTGTGTAGTGAATGTAGTACGAATTCTTGTGTACAATTTCAATATATCATTTTTCTCGAAAAATTTCTTTGAAAAAAAAGAAAAAAAAAGTTATCACCTAAAGTGGATCTCGTGTGGTGTTCTCTTTGAATCAATGCAAAAATATTTGCAGAATTTGCTCTAGTCGTTTACCATTCCTGTACTTGCTAGTCAAAGTAATAAGTAGTTCTAATGATATAGGGACGGAGACAAATTCCGCCAAATGTCAAATCCTCATCTGCTTGAACAAACATTTACAAAAACAGATGTATTTGTATAAATGGATGATGTATAAGTTTAACTTATTATTATTATAGAAAAACTTTAAATTGCTTATAATATTTATTTATTTATATAGTTTATTGTACAGTCGAAAATGATTTTAACAAAGTGTTGATTTACAGGTTTTTAATTTAAAAAATACATCAATTTTTATGTTATTTTTATCAGAGTTACATCTAGTTGTTACCATTGTTCTTGCCTTAAAGAAATCTCAGATTCTTTTTGCTGTCAGTTTGTTGTAAAATAATAATCAGAGGAGTCTTTATACAGGTGGCAACAGGTGTACCAATCCACCCTTTAAAATTCCCCTTCTATCCGTTGCCTCATTTTCATCCTAGATTCATAGAAGGGTTTTGACTCTAAACAACAACAATTTCAGCATCAGTATTAGAAAAACAAATTATACTATTGAATTAGTGGTAAAGCTTTAAATCTTGTTGTTTCAATCTTGTGACATTTTAAAAATTATTGACGTATCGTGATTCAATTTTCTCTCCCAAATTTTCGACATTTTGTGGTGTTTGTCTGCGTATACAAAGGGTTAAATCAAAATGTATTCTACTAGATGTTTGTAGTGTAAGGCTAAAGGCTGAATTTCAATTTGCAACACGTTGTCATCTTCAGGAAGATAAACTGAAACGGTTTAAAGTAAGCAACTTGTTTTAACTTACTCAGTTTTTATTGAACAATTAATAATACCGTATAAATCGTTGGGGTGTATCTTTAAAAATATAATAAATATGTCCGAGTGAAATTAACATGAGGATAAATGTCTCTATGCACAAGACAGTACTTTGTCAAATTGAAGTTCCCTTTAACCTTTAGATAGCGTTTCACTTAAAAAGTATATAACGAATAATGTGGTGTCAGTTGCACCTGTTGCGCCCTAGTAGCCGATTGGTGAACTAATGTGTCACTATCTTATCGCAATAACGTAATCAAATATAACAATAATATATTAAATAATTAAAATTAAGAATAATGAAGATGAAAGCGATTCTTGTGTGATTAAATGTGATAATGCCAACTGTTAATGGTGTCTTCTTTATTTCTTTTCAAAAAGACAAGTCATCACAATGAAAAGTGCCAATATACGCGCCTTGCACAATTTTTGTCTTCACAGCAAAATAAATATTGACAAACCACTCAAAATCTAAAACTGCCAAATGATGCCAGTTTTTCAGTCATAAAAAAGCAGTTTATTCTGCTTGCCTCGAATTTAATGAGGTAAAGTCTGGTCTGTATTTTCAACTTGAGTAAACGATTGCTACTTTCAAATATATATTATTTTGGTCAATGATTTTTTTTTTTTTTATAATGATACTATGTACAAATATAACAATTAATTTTCTTTTTGAATTAGATTGATTACAGCATTAGCGAATGATATGGTTTCATCGAATTCTCCTTTGGCTCCCGCTTGAACTTGCATCAGGACCACTGTAAGGGAAGTAAGTACTTGATTTTGTTGTTTCGCTGAAAGGGGCTCGATATGAGCCACAAACCGCAAAAGGTACTCCAAAGTGATTCTTGAACTCTGCATAAATAATAGACCCATTAGTTTGTTTCAAAACACTATCTATGTACCTACTTTGCTTAATTTTTGTAACGATTGAGCAGGGTCGTGTTTATAATCGGTCGATTGAATCCGCATCCATTCTTGTTTGGAAAGCACTGGTTGCTGAAAAATGTTTTTATTAATTTTTCAAATCATTTATTTTTAAATTCACTTACTTGGAGTTGTTCCAACCATATGTAGAGAAGCCCAACTAGAATTATCGGGTCTGTTATAGATGCTAATAAATTCCATCCACGTTGAGCATTGTCGTTGAGTGTACGCTGAAAATACATGTTTTCAAAATGAGAACTCTGCACTTTATATAAAGCAAAAAATAAAATTGGTGCGTTCAAAATATTGACAAAGCTTTATGAAAATCTATAAATTCTCACGGCTATTGCATGCCGTGAAATTGTTATTTGTTAGTTTATTTGCTTCTTTAATTTGCAAGAGCAATGCCCGGGATTGGGACATAAAAGTTTAATATTACATCGAGAAAACTGTTAATACTTTTTTCTTATCCATGATTGAAGTTATTAACGATTTTCTCACATTATGTAATTAAAAAGAAATGTTGAGATATGATTAAATTTTCCCAATGGCACAATGTTAAATTTGGTTCGTATTGATTACCGATGAACAACAACATTGCTGATACATAATTAATTAAGAGAGAAAATTAGTAATTTATATGTCCTAGCCTATGGGGTTGTATAAAATCTTTCAATTTAAGCTGAACAATCTTGCCAAATTGCAACAAGTTTGTATTTATAACTTTAAATATCTATTTTCCCTATCTTTTTATTAATTTGGAGCAGCTATATAGGGTACTTCCAAGTTAAATTTGTAGCAATTTTCTATTATCTAGATGGCACGTTTCTAAACAAAGTTGAAAATGTTCACCCCACGTTTGATAACTTACAGCCAACTCTTCAATTTTCTGTAGCGTCTCTTGAGACAACTCGTCCGGATTGGTCGTTAACGCAGTCACAATTTGATTGGCTGTCGTTGGTCGTTTTGGAGGTACAGGTTTCACTACTTCGTTCGGCAAAGTTGCGGTAAACATAGCTTCTAAATCCATATCTTCATTGCCGTCTTCAGAGAAGACCAACGAAGACTGCTGAGAAACCATTCGCTCCATATTTTCCAAATCGTCAGGTGAAATTCGCGTTTGATCCTCTTCTTCGCCTTCATCCCCTAGTAATCTCTTCTTCCATCTACCCCATCTTGCACACGGTTCGTCCTCGTCTATTAACATCAACGAATCTGCTGATGGAAATAAAAATTTGGCTGCAACTAATTTGCTTCTTCGTGTTTCAGGGGTGCTAGATACACTGGCCCGGTCGTCGTCGTCGTCATCGTCGTCGTCGTTGTTGTCATCATCACCATCCAGACTCAATATATCAGCTAAACAACTAGAATTAGATCCATACGAACTTCTTTTTGAGCTTTGAGCGGACGTAGTAGCACTTTTCTCCACGATTTCCTCTTCATCAATTTTTGAACTTTTACCCAGTTTGAATGCTTTCGATATTGATTTTATCACGGATTTTCCCTTTTGTTTGAGGCGTAATTTATTTACTTTTTTCTGTTTTTTACTTTTTTGATCTGGGCTGTTCGAGTCACTTTTTTTGGCAGAATTGGATGAATGACCGTTTTCAAAAGAGAATTTCGATGACTCTTTTGATGATAAAGGAGTTAGTGGTGACGACACGGACCTCATTCCTATAAAATTTTTCCACATAAGAGATCTTGTTTCGCTTCGTGATGCAACATTTATTGCAATCGGTTGAAGAGCAGCCAGCTGTAATAACCGTTCACATACTTGATGAACAATCTGCAATTTATTGATAATGGTTTAGCGTGTTGTTTAATCTGTTGATATTATAAATTACTTTTGGCAAATATCTGTAGTTTCGAGCTTCGAGTCCATGATGCACTTTCGCTTGGCGTCTAAGGTGTTCATCTAATGTAAACTCATCTTCGTCGTCATATTCGCCAACGTTGATCACAAAAAACGACGGCCAAATAAATTTTTCAAAGTCGCGAACTGCTGTTACTTGAATACGAGTTTGGATCGAATTGGGTCTATGAGAAAAGATATGAAATTGTTGTGTAAATTTTTTAGTAGTTGAACAGACAATTAATAATTACCTTCTCACTCTAACATATCGGATAGCATCATTCCCAGTAATTCTGCACGAATACACAAGGTAACAGGCAATCACAACACCTGTACGACCTACTCAAAAAAAATCAATTTCAAGCTCGCTTTGTTTCGCCATTCTTTTTGCACTAATGTCTCACCTAGTCCTGCATGGCAATGGACAGCCACTTTCCCGTCGACAAGTGAAAAAGCCATCACTTTCATGACGTCCGTTATGGAATCTAACGATGCCACTCCGTAGTCTTTCCTGATGGATGAATCAAATGATAAAATATAACTTTGCATCTTTTGAAATTAATTCACTAACCAGGGAAAATTGTAGAAGAAAACTGTAAAATTAATAAGAAAGAGTTAAATAAATAAATAAACAAAATTTCACAGTTGATTTTATTAACTCTTTCGTTAGTTTTAATGTTTTGTTTACACGTTGGAGGTTTTAAGAATAGCTGCTTACTTCCTTTCTCCATGAAGGCAGTGGAATTGTAGGAAAATCCTCCAGGTTGCAAGCCATTTCCACAATATGCGTGCTCACCTAAAGTCAGATTAATTTTTGTTCGTGTTAATCGACTGCCAACGTTACGTAATTAGCGTGCAGATTAATTGTGTTGTTTTCGTGATCACCTGCTTGCTGCAAGTTAATTATCGTGCGGATTCCATTTCTGAGGGTAAAAGAAAAAATAAGTGAACAAAATGTCAAACGGTCAGCGGTTATTTTAATTCTTGGGAATAGCTTTTTATAGAATATAAAATTACTTGTGGAATTGGCCAATCAAATCGTGCTTTTCAATTTGTTCAGTGTTGGGACGAGCCATAGCTAAAATGTTGCATGTGATCCTAAAATTAGAAAATAACCGAGTTTTAAATATGTATAACTTTTCATTTATGTATGAGGCTAAAATGCGTCAATAGGGGGGGCTGCAAAATTTAGAATTTACCAAAGTTTTAGTTTTATTTAAACTGAATTCAGTTTTGAAATTTTGTTTCACTCGATAATTTTGTTGCCATGCAACTCTAACATTCAATTTCGACTCCAAACAACAAAATGTATAAGTAAAATCATTTTGATTACATATAAAACCACTCTAATTAATCTTATAAGTACAATCTCTTCAGTTAGGCCAATGGATTAATAATTGATTTATAACCTCTCTTGAGTTAATCTCGGGGAAAATACTCAAGAGTAGGCGTCAAGAGATATTTTGATAAATCTCTGCTTCTAAATTAGTTTTTGTCTCGCTTGAAAAGACACTCTACAGGTGTCAACGTTTGAAGAGAATAATAATATAAACCGCTCGTTTAAAGCCGTATTGAACTTGCTTTTCTTGGCAACTGTCGTCAACATAAACAAGCGCCTCTAAACACGTCAGTACCAATATACCCTCTAATTGTTACTATTATTTTTTTTAAACTATATTATATTTAAGGTAACTTCACCAAGAAGAAAAAACTCCATCCAGGGCCATTTGGGTTTCCGTCCAATATGATGATCCTTCATATTTACATTTTTTCCCGCCACAAAACACTTGACACTGGAAATCTAGAGGTGCTATATGCCGTAATTTATCTGAAATCTTTTTGATAGATGCTTTTTCTGGTAGTTCTTCATGGGACGAACTTTTGTTCATACTTATATCATTACCTTAACCGGACAGAAATTTTATAAGAAATAAACGTAAAACGTTAAAGTATTATAATTACCTCCAACCCAACGTCACGTGACCCTCATATCTATTCCGGATTTACACGATCATGATGATGATCGTGAACAAAAATTGAGAGAAAACACAACAGAACTGCTACCTCCGCTTCATCGAAGCACACTGAAGTTGCAAACGTTGCCTATCGACCGACAACTGAGCTCTCAACTGGTGGTGTGTTGACTGATACACGCCCCTTTTATTTTTTTTATAACAAACTTGACGTCTCACGACAATTTACTGCAGAGTTGAGCAAAATATTAAAATAAATACAGGAAAGGAAAGTTTCAAGATGCGTGTTTATTGTTGCGCAATAATTATCATGTGTTTTGAATTGTTTCAAGTAAATGGGCATTTCATTGTGCCTTTTTATTAGATAGTTGAATTTGTGTACTTATTTTTAATGGACATTTTTATGAAATCAATAGTCGCGGCCTTATTATAGTTATTGGCTTCCGTAGTTTGATGTTTCCTGGTGTAAATATCAAAATTTGCTTTGAGATCAATGGTAATAAATTTTCTTTTATTTCTTTTGTGTTTTGAAATTGAATTATTAGCATTTTAATTTTTTTGTTGTTGATTAGTTTTCATAATGTTCAAAAAAATCTCAATTTGGAGGGTAATTTCAAAAATAATCTAGTATTTGCAATTACTATGCAATGACCACTATTAAAACATTATTAAGTTTTCTCGTATAGTAACAAGAGTAGTAGAAATTTTATATACTCTTGCTGTCTAAATCATCTGACCGTAGGAGTCAGCAGATGAGCCTATGGGCACCAAGAGGTAAAAGAAAACGGAAATTTTTAATTTTAAAAAATATTTTTTGTGACTATAGAAAAGATTAACTTAAATGGCAGTGGAGGACATTCCTTAAAGTGTCCAAGTTGGCGAAATATCCTGTTACAACAGTTTGCAATAACGAATTCTAGCAGAATTGTATTCTATTTATTTTTATTCACTTTCTTCACATATTCTTTATCAACTTTTGGGTCACTTAGTTTAAAATAGTTTTTTTTTTTAATTTGCGCATTGTGATAAAATATATAAACACCGCTTTTTCTACAAGATAAATAAAATTTGGGTTTATAAAAAAAAAAAAAAGATAATTAGGGTGCTGCAATCCATACTTTTAATTTGAGTTTTTTCACACCAGAGGGCGAATGATTATTTAGCACATGGAAATAAGAGCCTCGAAATTGCACTTGGTCATTCGATTAGATTGAAATGAGATTAGCGTTCACGTTGAAATTCAGTTGCTTTACACCAAAAACGATGTCCCGTGCTAAAGATAGATTAGAAGCCATTCATCGGCATTTAAAACCCAAAGGAGCTCGATCGTATGCTGATGTCAGGTGGAGTAGCACAAAGAGTGTATCCTTTTGATTTTTGAAAAGGTCATAGACACCATGACCATGGTGACAGTCTACATTAAACTGGAGAAAATTAAAATAGATAAAACGTTGAAGACTTTGATTTACAAAGATTGAAAATTTTAATATTCTCCAGAAAATGAAAAAATATGGTTAATTACTATCATACAGCAACACAAATCAAAGTTCAATAGATAAAATGAGATAAAAGATAGTTATTCTTGTTTACAAAACTATTACCCTTAACACACAATCCATCATATCAGCTACCAGCTGAAACTTTTAAGTTTACTCTGGATAACACGTTTTTGTCAGTGGAGCAGAGACAATTCTATGAAGACAATGGGTTTCTGGTGGTCAAAAAATTGGTACCACCTGAGTTAATCGACCGTTACTGGTATCTAAAATAAAGATGAATTTATATTATTCCACTTTGATAAACTTCTTTTAAATTTTTCAGTAACCGATTCAAAGATATTTGTCATGGTCGGGTAAAAATCCCAATGTTGACAGTCCAGAAAGATATTAGTCTTAAAGATGCAGACATCCCAGCTGAAGATAAAGTATATAAACTTCAAGACTTTTTTCCAGATGAAGTTTTATTTGAATACTGCCGCTTGCCTATGGTAAGGATACAAATTTTAAAATTAAACAGTGGTGTAATTAACCATTAGTTAATTAATTAGATCCTGGATTATGTGCGATGTTTCACCGGGCGCAATATTATGGGCGTGCACTCGATGCTAATAAATAAACCACCGGACTCTGGTTCCCTCACATCCCGCCATCCATTACATCAAGATTTATGTTACTTTCCCTTTCGGCCAGCTGATGTTATAGTTTGTGCTTGGACTGCTATGGAAAAAGTGACACGTCAAAATGGATGTCTTGTGGCTGTGCCAGGAACTCATAAAGGACAATTAATTCCTCATGGCTACCCAGACTGGGCAGTAAGTAGTAGATAAGAGTTGCCTTTTTATTTTCTCCCTTGAAATATGTTTTTGAAACCAGGTAATGATTTTTCTAGGGTGGTGTTAATAAAATGTATTACGGAATACAGAACTTTTCTGAAGATATGCCGCGAGTCTATTTGGAAATGGAAAAAGGTGATACCGTATTTTTTCATCCACTTTTAATCCACGGTTCAGGTGCTAATAGAACTAAAGGCTACAGAAAAGTATGTATAATGATCAATATTTGAGATTTTGTATAATCTTTATTCTCATAATTTAGGCTATATCGTGTCACTATGCGGCTTCTGAGTGTCACTACATAGACGTCAAAGGAACCCTTCAACAAAATCTGAGCGACGAAATACTTGATGTCGCAAGGAAAAAAGGCTATGAGCTGGACGACGTTGCTGTAATTATCTTTTTTTGGAATATTTTTAAATTGTAGCTTTGCAAATTACAAATTCTTTATTTCAGTTGATTTGGCAGGCAAGGGCTGCATTGGTAGAAGGTGAACGTATCAATCTGTAATTGAATTATCAAGAAATTATGGGTGCTATTTTTACAGATACAATTCTATTTTTATAAAGTTAAGGTTTATTAATGGCTCTTATATATTTGTAAGTATTATATTTTTGATTATACGTGGGATTATATGAGTTATGAATTTAAAATCTCCAACTCAACTATTAATATAAAATTGAGAATATTTTATTAAACGTAACAATTTTTAAGATTTTAATATATTTTTTAATCTGTACAAGTGATCGCAGTTAGTAAATAATAGCATCCAAAAAAGTTGCATCGCCTTGAGCCTAGTAGGCTTCAATCAAGATACTGTACATTCAGCTAGATGATGTACCAATTACATGTAAAAAAAGTCAGTAACATTTGAACTTGAGTCTATTGAATTACTTGACACTTTTAAGGCAACGTACCGTACTATAACTTTTGAGAGATTTGACCTCATGTAAAGCTAAGTTTATTAATTGCGTCTTCCGAACAAGTACTTGCGCTACGGAATCTTGGAAGTGTGAAGTTGCCTTTACTTGTAACAGAACGCAGGAAAAATACCTTTTCCTGCGTTAACGAACCGTACAAAAAGCTCAAGTAAAGAAATAAATTAAGATCAATGAAAGTGTTACAGTTGAGCAAAAAGTTCATTGTGTTTCTGCAGTCGTTTCGTATAGTCTTAGTGTAAACTTGACCTAGAAAACGCTCCAATATCCTTGAATAAGAAACGTCATTTGTTTTTACTCTAAAATTTAAGTATTTTAAAATTTAGTATATTTTAGAATCTTTGCAATTCCAGTTATTAGGCTATAAAAAATTTTCTTTTGAAACGTGAAATACCTTTTCTTTGAATCAGTTCCGTATTTATGTTAAACTAGTTCATCGGAATTAGTATGCGGAGGGTCGGTAGGAGGGCACAAATGACACGTGGGTCAGTCAGCGTAAGGTTGATGACCGCGTTTTTATTAATTATTTGCTTCTTGTCACCACTCGAGGATGGAAGCACCTACCATGCTGGTCCATGGCCTTTTTTTCTTCTCATTTTTAATGGCTATACTTGCTTCCGCACAAGATTTACCATCAGACATTTATTCTCGCATGTGGTTCTCATATCCGAAACAGGATGACATGCCATATTTTTATCCAGGTATTGTGGGAGTTTATTTTTTTAAAATTAAATTTAAAATAAATGTTTATAGAACCTCAAAGGCCGCAAGGAGCGTGTTTTTACTTTTGGCGTTCTCATGCTTGTAACTACTGCCATGATCATTGGGATTGTCCATGGGGTTTATCATGTTGCTGGAGTATACTTTTAGGTAGTTGTTGTGTATAGAGTTAATTTATTTGTCATTTATTTATTGAAATGCACGAAAGAACTAGGTTTTTAAATTTTTATTACAATATAAAGTAATTAATATAAAATAGATTACTATTTTTCCCCTTTGTAAGATTGTATAAAATAAATCACAATTCATCACGATTGTGTGATTTAAACATTCTAATCCATTTCTTGTTGCTATGTATTAATGTCTTAGCGTTCTGCAGCAAACGGAGAAACTCAGTCACATCAAACGCATAATTGGTGAACTTAGCGTGTGCACCTAAGGTTGGATGGTGACCCTGAAAAGACCTAGTTGTAATAATCACATGGCGTAAAAACTCACTAAAAGTACTTGATCTTCTTGGATGAGAAGTTCTTGTTTTTCCCATGTCATGTAATGAACGCCTCTTAAATTTGCCAAATCGCGGTAACATGCTTCGTCTTCACAGTTATAACTAAGAGATTTTAAGTTATTAACTCCTGGAGTTAGTTGTATTATTTTTATATATTGTTACATTTCAAAAACGACTGCCCAGTCGGGTAAAAATAACAAATGAGTTAGCCCAGCTCCATGGATTCCAATTAAAATGTCTGTATTATGTACAATCTAAAAGGTAAACAAAATAATTTTAATTAACTATTAACATCTTTAAACTTGTAAAATTTCCCTACTTTCAGCTGATCAAGAAAAGGCGTCCGGCTTAAATTACAAAAGATTTATTAGTTAATCTTCTTTACAACTGATTGATTAATATTTCTTACTGATTAAAATTCACTTTGCGAACTTGAAAGTCCGAAGTTAAATGCGCTGCTCTTATTAACTGCAAAAAAAAGAAAAATGATGCACAAAACGATTTGACTTTAAAGTTAATTTTGATTGGCTCACCTCATCTTCATTCAATATATTGCGGTAAGTAGTATTACGGGATAATAATGTCACTCGGAGTTTTTCACTCTGCAATTTGAAAGTTGAGTCAAACTGTTTAAAAAATACCATTAAAAACTTACAGGAGGTTTATTGTGTTTAATATCAAGTCTGTGAAGTACATGATGAGCAAACGCATGGAAGATACCACTGCCAGAACACCCAGAAACTAATGGCATGTTGTAATACATTCCGAAAATCATCCGAGGTAGGTAAGTAAATACAATATCTCGAAAACACACCTATAAATATTTAAAAAGTGCGGGAAACATGTGTATCATAGTATAATTTTTTAAGTGCAAATCCTACTTTTTTTCCTGCAAAGTTTTGCAAATCGAGAATTGGTTGATCGGTAAATGCTTTCCACATTATTTGAAAATTGCTGTAGTACGGCATCTTCAATAAGCCAAAAAAATGTTAGTTAACGTGCACATCTATTGCAGCATTAGCTTACCATGTCCCAAATGAGAATATTTACGTTTGGAGAGAATGTATTATTCATGTGTTGAGTTAAATACAAGTTCAGAAAATCACAAAAATGATGATATAGATTTACAGCTATATAAAATAAAATATTTAATCTCAATTTGCATTTAAATCTGGTATTTATTACTTGCATCTAATTTCATAAGAAAAGTTGGTTTATCAATTACAATGTCGCATTTATCCTCTGTAATAGGACGATAGAAAAATTTAACAAAATTCTGAAGCTCAGGTGCCCTAAAAAATTTGTTTATTCAGTGAATATTTTGAATTGTACATTCAATTTTGTATTTTACCATGACTGTAAAGGGCTTTTATGGCTTAGTCTTTCTTCTAAAAGTGGAATATTTAGTTCACAATGACCGCCTATTTGACCATGCTTTAGTACATCAATTCTGTACCTAAAATATAAAGGTATTGAGCTGTTTATATGCCCTGCACCATATTACTATAACCTCATTGGTTGGTCGATATTAATTAAGTTTTCGAAATTTATTAAAATATTCCTGGCAAGACAATAACGTAGATGACCAACACATTGCAAAGACGAGTCCTCCTAAAATTATGTCTTTCATTTAGCTGCTGGCATTTATTTCAAATTGTTCTCTCGCTTACTGGATCTTTATTTTTGCAAATTGTCGTCAACTCTTTTTTCCTATCACGCACATAACCGAAATCACCTTGCGCAATAAATAAATCAATTTGCTCTTGTTTGGATTTTGCCCTTAAAAATTAAAGAAATCAGTCAGATTGATTCAAACATACTAAACATTTTATTTACCAGCCTCCATGGTCACCAAAACACGAAGGAACAGAATACATGTGCTCTACATTACAGTTCTTTTCATAACCCCAGCATCCAACTTTCGATGCATATTTCTAAATGAAAATGTTAGTTATAATTAGTAAAAAACAAACAAACGAAATCTCGGTGAATAATTACATGATACGGACACGAAGAATTCTTTAAACACAACTCTTTTATTTCGGGATTATTATTAAAGAAAAAAGGAGTGTGATGAGGTGGTATATTTATTTCATATTCAAAATCGTAATTATTGGAGCTACAGGTAGCTACTATTGCCAGCAGTAAAATGCTGAACATTTTAAATTGAATAATCCTGAGTTTAACACGTGTAATCATCATCAAAACACAACACGTGTGCCTAAGCATCCCACTATACTGTCTAGATTAATAAAAAACACCATCTGAAGGAGGGTGTTGGCACTTTAGCTGCCAGAAATGAAATAAGACTTTAATAATAGAGAAATTAAAACTTGATTTCGTCTACTTAGCCTAAATGACAGTCAGAAGTAGCTAAACTTACAGCTTTCAAGGATTATTAATTACTTGTCATTTTATTGTCTAGGCGTCTAGTACGCCATGACAACTTTTCTAATTTCAAAACATCCCGGCAGGGGCGCTAATCTCCACACGCGCCCACGCGCAACCCAATCCAACACGCATAGCCTTCCAACTGTTTTGACGTAGTGAACGAATTCTCTGTCCTTCAGTAACTTCATTGAATCTTTTTAGCTTCGAATTTTTATTTCATTTTATAATAGTAGTAATGGCGCTGTACGAATTACATCCTCAAAAGCTCTGCCATTCGCGTTACATTTGCATTCCTTCGCACGAAACGGTTGAAAACGTTACCGTAAGTGCATAAACATTAGAATATGTCGTGTTTTTCTAAAAAAAAAAAAAAAAATATTTTTTTCTCCAGATGTACCGAATTCTAATTACAATAGGGAAATATTATTGGAGCGTTAGTCACAGATACAGCGATTTTTTTGAATTAAACGAACAAGTAATTTCCTCCTTCTAGAACTGAAAAATAGAATGTTTCATTTCCTAATTATTTTTTTTTAATATTTCGCTCGTTGTCAGTTGTCAGCAGCTCACGTAATCGATCGTTCTTTGCTTCCACCAAAGAAAATATTCGGAAATCAAACAGAAAGTTTTATTCAACGGAGAAAAGTCGAATTGGAAAACTATTTAAAAGCATTGTTTACGTTAAATCCCATACCGCAACAACTGGTAACATTTTTAGAATTCGACAAATACGTGAGTTTAAATTTTCAAAAAACGATAAAAAAAACTTATAATTTTAATTTTTTTCACAGGAAATTAGGGCTATTACAGAAGCATTAGCCTCTCACCTTTGGGAAAATGGAGACATTTTACTTTTATCAGCTGAGGTTTTCCATATGGCGCAGTTACAATGCCATGCACTCACTGAACAACTCAAATTACCAAAATCAAGCACATCAAAAAACCCCAAAACTGATATAGGCCACATTCTTGATTTTTTATCGAAACTCACTAAACTACTTATTTGTGGTAGTCAAAAGCCTGTCGGAAGTAGCAACATAATTCCCAATCAGCTTGAATTCAGCATGATGCCCTTTAAAAATCTACAGAGCCTAAAGGTAAGAAGGAAAAATTCAATTTTATTTATTTTCTGTTTCATGTCATGTATCCTAATTTCTAAAACAATTAACGAATCAGCATGTATTTCAATTCACAATGCAATTTAACTTTCTTGCTTTCACCATTGTGAAATAATTTTATTTTTTGATTACAAAACATTTTAATCAAAACAGACGAGATAATAGATAAACGTTTTAAAACCAATTGCTTTAATTTTACCATTCTGAAATTTAATTTTTACAGCTTGTTGGTTGCAATCCAGAAATGCTAAAAGGGTTGACAAACGTACGAAAAACTGTAGTCAAGCTACAAGTTCAAGATAGCCTGAAAAACTTGAAAGTAACAAAAATTTAATAAACTATTATTCCGCATTTTACATTTCACGCCCCATTTAGGACTTTTTTTTAAACGATACCCTGCATTGGGACCGGGACCACATTCAAAATGAATCAACGTGGATGTGCGTTAAGCAAGCTGACTTCAGTTACAATCATCTTGTCAATATTGATGATTCTATTGTAAGTTATTCAACTCTAATTTGTGACACGTAAACTAAAAAGCTGGTTCTCATTTCCTAGTACGTATTGTCTCATGTTGAGACACTTGATCTTAGTCATAATCAAATTTCATCTATCCAACATTTGGATCGGCTGAGTCATTTGACGGCACTAGATTTAAGTTTCAATTGCTTTACGCATGTTTCTGAATTGCATACAAAATTAGGGAACATTGTCTCGCTTAAACTTGTAAACAATAGCATCGAAACACTAAAAGGTAAGTTTCGTTAGAAAAAAAAGATGACTCTTACAACTAGTTTTACTTTGTAGGGTTCAACAAACTTTATTCTCTTGTGGAATTGGATTTGCAAAATAATTTGCTTGCTGCTGTCACTGAAATCACCAATTTGGTAAACTTGCCTTGCTTGGAAAAATTGAACTTAACTGGTAATCCCATTACAAATACTGTGGATTATCGTAATCGCGTTTTGGAACAATTCAACTCAAGAGTTTCGGAGGTGAGTCTGCTTAAAAGACTACGTACTATTTGAATCATAACACAGCAATTTCAGATCCGTTTGGACAATCATCTGCCTACTCAAAAAGAGTTGGACACCGTTGCCGTTCTACAAGCTATTCGGCGAGCCAAGGAAACAGCATCAGTCAAAAACCAATCGAATTCGGACGCGGTGTGATTATTTTATATTTCTTTTGTTTTTTAAAATATAATAATTAAGTAATACGGGCAATGGGGGTCGACGGTACCTTTAATCAGGTGTCAATGGAGAACGGGAGGTCTGGTGATCATATTGGGGTGAAACAAGAATCGCATTCTGGGAATTTGAATAGCGCAGGTATATTTCCTTCTTTATAAGCTTGCGCTTTTAGTAATCCAGTATTTCCCGCTGTAGTAAAACTTTCGAAAGACCCTCTATTTTCTGTGCTCAGGTTTTGTTTAACCCGGCTTTATTTGCTGTGTTGAAACGCATGACAAAGCCAAAGAAATGCTTTCATGCAATTGCAATGACGGTTTATTATTATTCCTAGGACAGTTAAAGTCTAATGAAAAAGCACGAGTTAAGTGTAAGACAGATGTAGAAGAGTTTAAACAACAAGTGGCTTCCATTAGAGCTGAAGGTGGCGCCGGATGGTTACGGTTATGGAATCAGAGGCAAAGTCACATGGTATGTAGAAAAGGTTTGTTTTAATCTCATAATCCCAAGATATATTTTAAATAGCACAACATCGGAGCACCCACTTTGCCCTTTTCTGCTACAGATGAGGAAACAATCAATTCCGCAATTGGCGATCCAGTGGAAACTTTCAGGTAAATGCTAATCTCTTTGTTAACACATTTAGATTTCAATAATATAAATACTTTTACAGAACTCAATCACCTATTCCCAGTTCATTTACTGACAGTACGCGGGAGCTGATCCTCCCTGATTGGTTGCCCAATGCTGGAGACAGAGAATTCGTTGCAAGTCTTCGAGCACAATTAAGTGAAGTCATGAATGGAAAATTGAATGACACTGTTTATTGTGCTGCGCCAATCGACATCAACGTTTTCTTCTGGGGTGTCATCTTGTGGTGTCCATCATGTATTCGTTGCTGTAAATTTCCTGCGTGTGTTGTGGTTTTACAGTCATGTGTGGTTTTATTTCTATTAAGTGACCTGGAGAATGATTGCCGTCCTGTCTTGCTACCATTTCGATGCATCAGTGCTAAGTGCATTTTTTCACTTAATATAGGTCTACATTCTCATTTTTTACGGTTTCAGGAAAGAACTGTTGGCGATATGAGTGAATATACTTTACTTTTACAGAATGCGGATGAATGTAAATTGTGTGCAGAATCTCTAGCTGAAATTACGTCCCTTAATATTAATACAGGGCTGAGTTGTAAAGTCAGTGAAAAATGCGAAAACGCAAATTTATACTTGGCACCCCAATTTTACTCTTGGGTTGCCGTCGATGTAGATACTTACAAACAAAATGAAGGCTGTGTTATTTGTCTGGCTATGAATGGCTCTAAAATTGGGTTAGTACAGGAAAAAGTATGTAATTTAGTGCTACCATCCAGTACTGATCCTATTAAAATTCTTGAAGCCTGGGATGCTAAAGATGAAATTTTAAATTTAGAAATTCACAGTAGTCAAACGGAGATGACAGGACAAGGGAAAATGAATGTGGTGGTTGTTCAAGGGACCAGCTCAGCTCTATCAGTTTTCACAATAACGAACAAAGTGAAACAAATATTAACAGAAACAGGATTTGGTATTACAATATGGTTTACTGAACGCAATGTTTTATCGGTTCGCTTCCCTAGTCGTGAGATTAGGGATAATTTTTTGGACACATTAACTCAAGCTAGAACGTGATATTTTATTGACCGTAATTGTAATTTAAGTACAACTATTTTGATTCTCTTACATTAATTCATTATCAAGTCAGTAGTTCTAAAAATATACAATTTTATGTAATATTACCTTCATATTTTAACACAATAACGATGAGGCACGAATGGCATTTTAGCCACTTGGGATGGGATTGACTTGCCTCTTATATCAAACAAAACGTCTGTACCAATCTATCAAATATATTTGAATGTTTATAAAACATTTATTCAGATAAGTTTGATTTTTTAGCTTACTTTAGTATTATCTGTTTTCACGTAACCCATGGCCACATTATGCTTAAGCGAAGGTGAGGGACATCCGCTAGTGACTGTGCCAATCAAATCTCCCTTTTCGTTGAGTATTTTTGTCTTCGCTAAATTTGTGTGAAAAAAATAATATATTGTTATTTCTGAAACTAAATTTATTACATCTTGCAGGTGGTCCATTCGATATGAAACCAACACGCCGTTTTTCAGGCTTCGATTTCAATTGACGAAGAATCTTTTCGGCTCCTGGAAAGTCGGCAGCTTGACGCCTGCGTTTGCTTACCAGCCAAGCAAGAGATGCTTCAACTGGTGTTGTATTTTCGTCCATATCATTTCCATAAAGACAAAGACCCGCCTCCAAACGAAGACTATCTCTCGCTCCAAGACCAGCTAGTTGCACCTTGTCCGATTTGCTATTAAGAAGTCGACGAGCAACTGAAACAGCATCGGTATTTGGAATGGACAACTAAAATAGAAATTATAAATACCAAATCGGCAGATGTTTTCTAATAGCTTACTTCAAAACCATCTTCTCCAGTATAGCCGCATCTTGTTATTCGACATTGAACACCATCAATTGTGATACGTCGACTTTCCATAAATTTTAAATCTTTTACAGCATCTGATTTCATTAACTCTCCCATCACTTTTGCAGATCCTGGCCCTGATGGAAATAAGTCATTTAAAATCTCTGCACAAGCCTCTCTAACACGAACCTTGAACAGCTAGTAGACTGAGATCGTTGCATACATTCAGATGAACATCCCCACCCTCACTTTTAAAGTGTGACATACAAGACTCAATGTGGGCAAGATCTTTATCTCGACAGCCGGCATTTGAAACTACGTAAAGATAACCATCGGTTGTCTTTGTGACTATAAGGTCATCAATAATCCCCCCTTGATCAGTTGTCATTACTGTGAGCCCTCCTTGACCATTTGGAAGACCTGTAGTTACAATATATATTTTTATTAGTTTTAATTTGAATTTCAGATTATAAGATGAGCACCTTCGAGATCAATGACAGTAATTGACTCCGCGAATTTTATTTTATCCTTTCCATAGATTTGAGTTTGTAACATGTGAGAAACATCAAACAAGCTGACATGAGTTCTTGTGTGAATATGCGAGGCGATAATGCTAGTGTTTGAATATTGAACTGGCATTAAATATCCAGCAAATGGAACCATTTTTGCACCATATTCAATGTGAAAATCGTATAGAGTAGTTTTTTTTAAATTCTGAAATGAGTTGCTGAATTTTATTAAGGTTGGATTTTTGTTTTAAAAAAGGTAGTAAGAAATCTAAAATACTAGCACTGCACATGTAGCTGGACCCTCGTTGGAAGATATACCTGATCAGTAACCGTACGATTAGGTGATGATGCAAAAAGACACCGCCTGAACCCATCAGAATTTTTGAAAGCTGTACGCCGAAGAAATTTCTTAGAGACCGTCTGTAGTATCATGATTAAAACTTGTTAAGTTGCGAAACAACCTGTTGATCTTTCTATTCATTATAACGAACCGGATGTAAAAAAAAAATTTTGCGCATGCGCCTTGTTAATTTGTTGAGTGTATGGTTGGGTGACGCAAGATCGTTTTGGATTCAACTGGGATCGTGGTTTGTAGCATTTTGTCGGATACAAGTGGAATTTTTTGTTAAGAAATGACCGTTTAGGGGCATTTTAAGCTGTTGCACCATTAAAAACGGCGTCGGGATGCAATAAATTTATGAAAATAGTGTGATTTTCGAATGCCAATAATGGCGACCGCCCAGCAAACTCGTTACCGAGTTACCTTTGTAACGAGCCACGCCATTGGCTGAAAATTTTGTTTTCAAATGCACTAGTATTTTGGCTTCGCATGTTTTTAAAATGAACATTGGCTCTTTTTTTTAAATTTTATTGTTCTTTATTTGAAAAAAAAAAATTAACTTACCTTTAGATTTTGTTTTTTCAGGTCTGTCTAGAAAAGAATTAAATTTCGTTACAAAAAGTTTGTAGTTGGCTTCACCTCAAAACCTATCATGTTGTATCTGGAAGATTACTTAGAAAGTAAATTCAAAAGGAAAATAAATGTAATTAATAAAAATAAGTAATAACTCGTAATTTATTACAGTCATAGAGCACCTTCCTCAGGAATTAAGAGATAGATTTACCGAAATGAGAGAAATGGATCTGCAAGTGCAAAGTAAAATACCAAAGCACGTGGTTTTTTAAAATTGTTGAGTTTTAATTGTTTTTAATATATTTCTAGATGCAATGGACAGCCTCGACGAAAGGGTTAAACAATTTTTTCTCCAAGCAAAAAAGTTGAAACCAGAACAGAGAGAAGCTGATTTCAATAAATTACGTCAAGTACTATTGTCATTACTTGCCAAAGTTTAAACCACATTTATAATTTAACCTTTTTGTAGGATTATTACAAAGCGCTAGAAGATGCTGATGAAAAAGTGCAAATAGCTAATCAAATATACGATTTGGTAGATAGATATTTACGAAGGCTAGATCAAGAATTACAGAAATTTAAAATGGAATTAGAAGCAGATAATGCCGGAATCACGGAAATACTTGAAAGAAGTAAAAAAAACTTCAAGATAATTTAAATTTAACGCTTAAACTAATTAAAACATTTTCATTTTGTCAGGATCTCTCGAACTCGATAACCCATCCCAGCCTCTCAATCATCAACCAAAACCTGATAGTAAGTTTGAAATTTAACACAGTTACACAAAAATAAGATAAATTCTCTCCCTTCCAGAACGAAAATACTCCATTCATTCTAATTCAATTAATAATCAAGAAAAGCGCATGTCAATTGATAAACTCACGACAACTCCATCCATTGAACAGATTTCAGAACCACCCATTAAATATAGGTCATTAAAAATAGAAAACATTGTCCTTTCAAAAAAAAACCTTTTACTCTATTCGTTAGACCAAGCTCAGGTAGCACAACACCTATATTAGGTACAGCTCCAAGTATTCCCAGTCATATGACGAGTACTCCAGTTGCAGTGAATAGTTCAGTAACTTCAGTTACTAACGTAGCTACGCCGTCAGTGCAGCAGCCTTCTATTACCTACAATTTAGGTCATATTGGAGCGGGTAGCAATGCTATTGCTGCTGCTGCATCGCAGGCGATTGCAGCTACTCAACAGGTAAATCAAATAGATTACAATTATCGTTTCATGAAAAATAACTAGGTTATTACACAGATGGCGCAGGGTCGCCGTACTGCTTCGTTGAAGGCAAGTTTTGAAGTTGTCAATTCAGGTTTACAAGGAGTTAATCGCGAGTTTTCAATTGGGCGAGATTTGGCGTCTGGTGGAACTGTCACCACATCTTCGACTCCTCCAGCAGCATCATCTATCGTGGAGCCCATTCAAAGACAAACTAGCACAAACAGCAGACAGAAGAAGTAAATGTCTCGATGTAATCATTTCATATGGAAATACTTAATTTTTATTTTTTAGGCAATCTCGTGTTGCTCAGTCTGCACCGCCAGAATCTCCAACGGGGACTGACGAAATGAACGATTCTGGAGTTGCAGATGAATCAGGTCAAGGGGTTGATTGGACTTATGATCCAAACGAACCCCGGTATTGCATATGTAACCAGGTGTCGTACGGTGACATGGTTGCCTGTGATAATAACGATGTAAGTGGTTTTTATTACTTAATTGAACATTGTTGTACGTATTTTTTTATTATTTTTAGTGTCCCTTTGAATGGTTTCATTATCCCTGTGTCAATATCACCCAACCACCTAAAGGAAAATGGTATTGTCCACAGTGTATATCAGCCATGCGAAGAAGAGGAAGAAAGGAAAAGTGAAGTGGCAGTTGAATTGCAGCTATTTTGTATTAAAAATTGCTCATATTTCGAATGTGAGAAAATGTGTTCAATTTGATAATTCACTCCTTCTTTCTTTGTTATTTTTCGTTTTTTTTTTTCTTCAATTCATTGCACCCATCATTTTAATGTATACAGATATGGTTGATACATGTTGTAAATATTTCTATTTAATGTATCGCCTGGCTCTATTTTGGTTGGTTTTTTTCGTAATGTGACAATTCAGTGAATAATAAAGTGTGTTTGTAAGTGAAATTATATATATATATATATCTATAAAAAAACACTGTTTCAGCTTTTATTTTCTTTAGTACTTTATTAACATAATCTAAATATAATCTGCTTTGGTTCAACGTTCCAAGTATCAGTAAATTGTATGTAATGAGAATAATTGGAATGCTTAGTAGATAATTGAATCCAATCCAAAAAAAATTTGGTATAGTTATTTAACTTTTAGTAGCTAATTAACACTATACGAGTCTCTCATAAAATGCCGGTTGTCAGGATTCAAGGAAAGTATAAACGAAATTTAAGGCTTCCGTACTTTTCATTTTCAAATTGTAAATTTCATGACCAATTACACATTGAATAAATGAAAGTTATTGTAACATTTCTTTTATTATATCTATTTATTACGACATTTAATAATGAAAAATGCATGAAATTATTATTTGTGCATGTAAATTCTATATTTGAAACCGAATGATTAGGTAATCTGAGGGGTTTCCAGGCCTCCGTAGTCAAAACCAAAGTTAAAATACTGCCTGCTCCCTGAAACCGTCATCCGGGCATCAACACCAATGGAAAGATGCGTCTCATCCGGGGACTTTAGAATTTCAAGGGACAAAGGGAGGTCGCCATTTTTCGGAGTGCGAGAGGCTGAAGGGAGGCGTTGAAGCCTATTTCCTGATCGAGTTGTAATCTTCGTTTTACTGCAGTTTCTTTTTTTTCTCAATTTTCAAGTCAAATGGATCCGTCAGCTATTACTCAACAAGCCTTAGCGGCTGCTGAATTGGAATTGGGGCCTACGCCGGGATCAGTCGTCAAGATATTTCGTCGTCCGTTTGATCCCGTAGCACATGAGTTGGATCCCAATTTCCGACTCACCAAGTTCGCCGATTTAAAAGGATGAGGGTGTAAGGTCCCACAGGAGGTTCTGCTCAAACTCCTGGAGGGACTCAGTCAAGACGGGACACCCCAAGATCATGACCAACATTATTTGCATATGGGAGCCATGCCAAGAATTGGTAAAATTATAAAAAGTTTCAAATAATACTACCGTTACAAGTTTGAAATTTTAAAAAATACGGGGAGAGTGTAGCGTATTGTGCTGTTTATTTTTTCCCCTCATGTTTCTGTAGTTTATCACATTTCAGGCTGACACGTGCTTTTGCCGCGCATTCTGACTTGTGGCGAATTCTAGTGGCGGGAAAATTCAATTTCATTATTTTATTTACAACTCAATCGTTTGAATCAACTGCCTTTCTTTCTTTTCAGGCATTGGTATGGATGCAGCAGTTATCCCATTACGGCACGGGGGTTTGTCTCTTGTTCAAACAACTGATTTTTTTTATCCTTTAGTCGATGATCCTTATGTTATGGTAAAGCACTTGTAATCTTTTACAAACTTTGTCTCATAAACTATAGCACTCTTTTCTTTTCTTAAGGGCCGCATTGCTTGTTCTAATGTTTTAAGCGATTTATACGCTATGGGAGTTACTGAATGCGACAACATGTTAATGCTTTTAGGCGTAAGCAATAAAATGACTGATAAAGAAAGAGATACTGTGATCCCACTAATTATGAGAGGATTTAAAGTATTACCACATGTAGTATTTTTAGAACTGTTTTATAGATATATGTATATTTTAAATAGGATTGTGCCCAAGATGCTGGGTCACAAGTAACCGGTGGTCAGACAGTGTTAAATCCGTGGGTGACCATCGGAGGTGTAGCAACGACTGTGTGTCAACCTAATGAATTCATAGTGTAAGTATTTTTCACTTTGTATAAGTTGTTTATTAAACTTTACTATGCGATTTATAGACCAGATTGTGCTGTTGTTGGAGATGTTTTAGTATTAACCAAACCACTTGGAACACAAGTAGCTGTCAATGCGTATCAATGGCTTGACCAACCTGAAAGATGGAATCGTGTTAAATTAGTAGTTACTGAAGAAGATATTAGGAAAGCTTATCAAAGAGCCATGGACAGCATGGGAAGGCTTAATCGGACAGGTGAGTTAATTCCTTAACTTGTAATCTAAAGGTTCTAACTTTTTGATGTTGGAAAATTTAGCTGCGAGACTAATGCATAAATACAATGCGCACGGGGCGACCGATGTAACCGGTTTCGGTTTATTGGGACATGCGCAAAATTTAGCTCGGAATCAGAAGAATGAAGTGGCTTTTGTCATTCATAATCTGCCTGTGATCGCTAAAATGGCTGCAGTGGCCAAAGCCTGCGGAAATATGTTTCAACTTTTGCAAGGCCATTCACCTGAAACATCAGGTAAATTATAATAAATTATATTTTTATTTTGAAAACTCAATTACATTTGCTTGCAGGTGGTTTACTTATTTGTTTGCCGCGGGAACAGGCAGCAGCGTATTGCAAAGATATAGAAAAACAAGAAGGTTATCAAGCGTGGATTATTGGAATTGTAGAAAAAGGAAGTCGCTCAGCCCGTATAATTGATAAACCTAGAGTGATAGAAGTGCCATCCAAGGAAAAAGATGGTGAACTCTGGTAGTGAATGGAGTTATTGCTGCACATCTCACCTTTTTTTTGTTTATATTTTATAAAACAACGCAACGTAACTGATGTGTTTAGTTTCCTGTACATTTGACTTTTTTGAAATCTATGTAATAGTCGTCATACGTCTATTGAATTCCCTTTTTTTATTTTTTTTGTGAAATTCCTATGATGTTTTTTAATGCTTTTCCTTTAGGCTTGAGCAGCTAAAGGAGAGGAAATTAAAATTTATCGGGAATAGTTTTGAGTGAAGGTACGTTTTTGCATTTGATGCAACTTTTCTCTTCTTGATTCATGAATCAAAACGGATAAAACTATTTAATGGCGACCGTTTCTGATGAATTTTCTTTCCAAGGGGAGCTAAAGTGTATGCGTCAGTGTAAATGACCTCCTATTTTTGATGTTTTAGATGTTATCGATATTTTTGAAATAAATCATTCCAATCAAACATAAGTGATTCGTTGTTTCTTTAAAAGAGTTAAAAGCAAATATTTCTTGTAAATCAGGTCAGTTGCATCTTATTTTGACTTAGTCAAAGTTTGATTTTAATATCAGATAATGCCTTTATTTAGCAATAGAAACTTAATCTTTAATGCTGTGACAACACTTTCGGCATAGCTTAATTCACGTTTAAATTGCCACTAGATGGCATTACATTCAAGGTGTTATTAGGTTTGAATTTATTCCGCACTTTATTGGTTTGAAGAGAGCAAGTCAAGTTTATAATTCCTCATGTAAAAGTTACGTCAGATGGTTAGTAAATACCACATGTGACATGTCATTTACAAGTTCTTGGCCCTAATTCCACAGATTAATACGTATTACTAGGTTGGGCATTTAGTGCGCAATACGATTCCGTAGAAATAGCGGTGTAAAATACATGGTTGCCATTCGGTTTATAGTTGTAACAGCGAGAAATAGAATTCATTCACACTTAACGCTTTCAGCATGGATTCTAGGAATTTTTCAATGCTTGTAGGTTATTTTATCATATTTAAGATTAATTAGGATATATAATATAATAGCATATATTAATATTAATGCCGTATGTCTGTGATCAAAAAGATTCGTGTAAATTAAAATTTTTAGTGTAAAACATTGATACTTTCTCTCGCTTATTAAGTAATTGCTAAGTAAGTTTTACCCGCCATCAGAAACTGATCTTATGTTGTAGTTGCATTAACATTTTGCTTATGCCCTTGCTTTACCGTAGCGTTTCTCCTTTACGTCATTGCCCACAACTGGCGATTCTCAGTTAGCCATAATTGAATTCTTTAGCTATTCATTTATTCAATATTACTAAGACTTTATTCTTTTTTAGGTTCGGGATGGCAATGAATAAACAGTCAATTCTAAGCTTATTAATAAACGTCTCCATATAAGATTCTTAACGCGCATCATACCCATCAGAAATTCATTCTGAAACAATATTGAGAGATAAGCAATATTGAGGGTGTGCAGAGCATTGATGTGATACAAACGTCGCCTAAACTGTAAGTATTTTATTATTTCAATATTCTGGAAAAGTCGAATCTAATTTATCAGTTCATTATTACTAATTAAGTCAAGTTTTGACGAATGTTGAAAAAAAACAAACATTTCTGATGTGAAAACGTCCAGCTACAAAGTTCGTAACAAATTATGGCGTATAGTATTTATTAGTATGGAAGTGCATTTAATTTCATATCAGAAAACCTTTAGGTAGGAATTACTAGTGACAAAACTTTTCGTTGTTGTCAATAGTTGTACCCTTATAAAATTGCATTAAATACAGTGTTAATGAAAATATTGGCAAAAATTCGATAAACTTAGCCGCATAATGAACAAAAAGATGCAAGTATACTATAATACCTGAATCATTGACAACGATTCTTATTGAAGTTCTTTTCCCACCACTATGTCAATGCTAGCGATTAAAAATGTGATAACACACCCAATCAAAAATTGTGCGAATATTATAAACAATTAGTTATTTTGGAATGAGAACAGGGAATGGTACTGAGGTCCCAAACAAAAGCAGCCGTCTGACTTAATCCAGTATTAAACCATATATGGGAACAATCTGTCTTGCACGATTCCTACCGAGGTTGGTTGTGAGGCAAGCATTAAAAATGCCGGATGATAACACAGTTGTTCTTAATATTTTAAATGTAGTATTCCAGAATGAAAGAAAAGAGAGGCCTAAAAGCCTCAAAGTTTCAAACGTGATCGTAAGCACTAAAGACCCTCCTGCCCGGTGTACAATACGCGGAATGTGGAAAGTTTGGTTGCAAAGTGGTTTACACTTGCATACATTTTTGGAATTAACTGCCAAGTTAAGTTTTTCCTAAACATTATCTACGTCAAGTTAGGCAGCAAGTTAACTTAGAAAACAGTTTTTCAAGTTGAGAACAAGTCTCAAAGGACTTCAATCATCAGTAGGTGCATTCAAATACTAAACTTAACTGCGTCTTAGGTAACTTTTATAACCTGTGACGTCACACGTGTTGACAACACATCACCAATAATGACTTCAAATTTGTAAAACTTATCTAAGCTACAATTTAGTTTAATTTTTGAATGCAACTAGTTTTATTGAAATTAAATTTAAAGGGGAGTTAATGCAGCTTTGTAATAAAGCGATATCATAATTCAGCAATTGGGAAAATCTAGTTTACTTTTAGAGCACAGTTGTAACTCTTTTGGGTAATCCTTTATTGCTGCTATGTGTTGCATGTGTTATACAGTTATTACCAAACCTGGGCTTCAATTAGACATCACTACAGTTTTCTCTCATATCAATTACCCTTTGGTTTACCCTTTGGTTTACCCTTTGGTTTACCCTTTGGTTTACCCTTTGGTTTACCCTTTGGTTTACC